>CANXYC010293289.1:0-12881 GCA_948193065.1 Aleurites moluccanus | reverse complement strand
TTAGCATATAGATATAATGATAAGCTTGCATGTATATAATGTTGCTTATAATTGATGTTTTGCTTATCTATATGTGGATGAGTTGTATGTTCATATATATATATATTGATATTGAGATTGTTGATGGAGATCCAGAGGGATCAGTAGTTGTGATGATTGTGGATATTATTGAAGTGTTGTTTGTTGTTTTTGATTTTGGGCATAGTCCTATTTTAGGGGAAATGCTGGTGAATTTTCTTCAGCATTTATAAGTTTATTAAGCTGTATTTGTTGTTGCATATCATATAGATAGTTCATTGGGTTCTTCATGGTATTGGTCGCTTATGCTTTACCCATACCCTAGGACCGTTGTGACTCACGGGATGGGTCGTGACACTAAGCCGTTACCATGTCATCAAACAATGAACCTGACCCACTAATCCGTTACCATGTCTACAATTGGTGAACTTGACCCACTAAGCTGTTACCATGTCCAAAAATAGTGAACCTCAGCCACTAAGCCATTATCTTGTCCACAAACAGTGAACCTGATCTACTAAATCGTTATCATGTCCATAAATAGTCAACTTGACCCAGTAAACCATTACATTTTCACAAACAGTGAACCTGATCCAATAAGTTGTTACCATATCCACAAATAGTGAACTTGACCACTAAGCCGTTACCATGTCCACAAGTATTGAACTTGACCCACTAAGCTATTATCATGTGCACAGACATTGAATGTGACCCATTAAGTCGTTACCATATCCATAAACAGTGAACCTGACCCACTAAACTATTACCATATCCACAAATAGTGAACTTTACCTATTGAGCCTTTACCATGTCCACAAATAGTGAACCTAACCTACGAAATCGTTACATTTCCATAAATAATGAACCTAACCCACTAAGCCATTACTATATCCACAAAAAGTGAAACAATCTCACTAAGCCATTACCATGTCCACAAACAGTGAACCTAACCCACTAAACCGTTACCATATCCACAAACATTGAACTAGACCCACTAAGTCGTTATTATATCCACAAATAGTCAACCTGACCTACTAAGCCATTACTATATCGACAAACAGTCAACCTGACCCATTAAATATGTCTACAAATAGTGAACCTGACCTATTAAGTCGTTACGATGTCTATAAATAGTGAACCTAACTACTAAGATGTTACCATGTCCAAAAATATTGAACCTGACCCACTAAGTCATTACCGTATCCACAAACAGTGAACTTGACCCACTAAACCATTACTATGTCCACAAATAGTCAACCTAACCTACTAAGTCATTATCATGTCAACAAATAGTGAACATGACTCACAAAGCTGTTACATTTCCACAAACAATAAACCTGACCCACTAAGCGGTTACCATGTTCACCAATAGTGAACCAGATCCACTAAGTTGTTACCATGTCCACAATAGTGAACCCGACCCACTAAATCGTTATCATATCCATAAACATTGAACTTGACCCACTAAGTCGTTACCATATCTACCAACAGTCAACTTGACCTATTAAGCTGTTATCATGTCCATAAAAAGTTAACCTGACCCACTAAGTCGTTACCATGTCCACCAAATAGTGAATCTGACCCACTAAACATGTCCATAAACAGTGAACCTAACCCACTATGTCATTACTATGTCCATATAAATTGAACCTGACCCACTAAGCTGTTACCATGTCCACAAATAGTGAACCTCAACCACAAATCCGTTACTATATTCACAAATAGTGAACCTAACCCACTAAACTGTTACCATATCCATAAATAGTCAACCTGACCCATTAAGTCATTACCATGTCCATAAACAATGAACTTGACCCACGAAGCCGTTACATTTCCACAAACAATGAACCTAACCTACTAAGTCGTTACCATGTCTACAAATAGTGAATATGACCACTAAGTTGTCACCATGTCCACAAATATTGAATTTGACCCACTAAATCGTTACCATGTCCACAAATAGTGAACCTGACCCATTCAACCATTACTATATTCATAAATAGTCAACCTGACCCACTAAGTCGTTACCATGTCTACAAATAGTGAACCTAACCCATGAAGCCATTAAATTTCCATAAACAATTAACCTAACCCACTTAGTCGTTGCCATGTCCGTAAATAGTGAACCTAACACACGAAGCCGTTACCATGTCCACAAATAGTGAACCCGACCCACTAAACAGTTACCATGTCCACAAACAGTGAACCTAAGCCACTAAGCCATTATCATGTCCACAAACAGTCAACCTAACCCACTAAGTTGTTACCATGTCGACAAATAGTGTACCTAAACTACTAAGCCGTTACTATGTCCATAAACAGTCAACCTGACCCATTAAAATTTTGCCAAGTCCATAAACAGCAAACCTGACCCATGAAGCCGTTACATTTCCAAAAAGAATAAACCTGACCCACTAAACTGTTACCTATGAAGCTGTCCTAGTCCTTTTTTCTTAGTCTTACATTATGGATGATGGTTAATGAAATAGTAGGATTTTACATGTTCATATCTTTTTCCTTCATTTTGGTTGTTACATATCCAATCTAATTTGAATACATTAAAAAAAGGACCAAGAGAGAAGAAAGAAAAGGAAAAGGCAAAATAATCAACAAAACTAAAAGGCAAAATAATCAACAAAACTTTGGCATAAAGGAAAAATTATTGATCGGAATAATCCAATTGCCTCACAATAGAATGTAAATCTCTTAGAGCTAAGGTTGCCTTCATCAAGCCTATCACCGAGAAATATCTAAACAATATATGTGATCCAAAGAATGATTTCTCTTCCCCGTGCTTCAATATGGTAAACCACATAGTTGGTTCTGCAATGATCCCTTTGACCAACCCTCATATAAGTTTTTAATGAAGTTTAGATCCTTCTTTGGGATGGGAGGAAAAGTAAAAGTTTACAACATAAGGGCAATCAAGTTAGGACAAAAGAGCTTTGAAAGACTAAAAAATAAAGCAAATATACAATTTTACCTTATTTGGATGGAAATCCTAACTCTCCCTTGCAAAATGAGATCAAACTTTTTGTGAAATTTGATGTGCTTTTGATTGAAATAGGCTTAGTTTAGTTATTTCTTTGAATTTTTCCTTAAGCTTTTCTTTGTAGACTTTGGAAGAAATTTGAGAGGAAATGGAAGGAGTGATTTCAACTAAGAAGTGGGGGAGAGAAGAAATGAATATGGATGGAAGAATAAGACAAAAGAAAGGCTACTTATATCAAATAGACTTTAAGTAATTAGGTTTTCCTCCCCGGCACTTTAACTATTCATGTTTCGACCTCGTAACTTATAAATATTTACATTTTTGTCCCACTTTAATTCCAAAGCAGTATTTTTTATATTCCCCCATCTTATAATTCTAATGGTGTATTTAAATATATGCACTTCCAAGCTCGTTCAAAAATTGAAGCTTTAAGGTGCCTGCTTCACTCTCAGTATTGATTTTTTGCAACTTGTCCAATTGTTCATGTATGATGTTTCTATGATTAAATGAAATGTTTCTATGCTTAAATTAAGAAAATTTTTAGGGTGTTTCAGCCAAAAAAGTCATTGACCCACAGAGAAGAAAGAGAGGGTGAGAAAATGCACTTTGTGAACAAGAGTGAGTTTTGTAAGTGATTGTGAGCAATTATGAGAGATTGTGAGCAATTTAGAAGGCCAACATTTGTGAACACAATAGCAATATTAATAATTAGAGAATTGAGAGAAAAGAAGATTGACAGAGAAAACAATCAAACCAATATCAAAACAAGATAACATAAGTAACAAATAGCAATTTAGGGTTTAAAGTTAATGGATGAATTAACGTTATACGCTTAGGGTTTAGGATTTACGATTTAGGGATTTAGGGTTTAGGGTTTAGGGTTTAGGGTTCTATAACCATTCAATAAATTCAATTATAACTAATATGATCGGTAACATATAATTAAATAAATTAAAGTGTTAAGAGAATAAATATATTTGATCGATAGATGCTTTCGAATTGTTTGCTCATTGATCGCGACAACAAATAGCCTATGATTAATCAAATACATAAACCAATGTGAAAATAAAATGCAATACAAATCATTGTAAGTTTTACTATACAAAGAATGGGTCTACCACTACGTATGATTGCCTAGGATAAATCCCTTACAAAGAGAAGAAAATACAATATAAATAAACCCAAAATTAAACTAAATGTTCTTGGCTTTTAGAAAAGAGAAAACAAAGAGCAAAAGCTACTGTATCTGAAAGTGTGCGTGTGTTTTTCTTTTGTGTCCTCTTTCCCTTTTTATTTTCTTCTTGGTCTTTTTTTGGTAAAAAAAAAAAAAAAACATGATCCCCTAATTGCTCCAATTATTTGAAAATTAATCTCTAGTAATTTGCTTTCCTTCTTTAGCCCATAAATCAAATCTGTCTCAATTTGAATTGAAACTATAATGAAATTTGATGAGCATGTAAAGCATGATATGAGCTTGTTTGTGTCTAACACTCGTGTAAAGCACTTTGAAGAATTATGCACCGACGTGTTGAATCTTGCTTGGCTGTATTGAATGGGTTACAGAAGCTGTTTTAGCCACGGGTTTGACAAGCTCATGTCTGGTTGTTCTAAACTGAGTGTTATGGTTGTATTGGGGAGCAACATGGGTATGCTGAAACTTGGGTGAATAAGCATGGTTGTGATGGTAGAGAGCATAGGTGTATTTGGCATGGCACAACTGTATGGTTGAGCAACATAAATGTTTTGCTTGAGATGAAGGATAGCACATTCGTGCTTGATTTAGATGTAGTCGTGCTGCTCATTTTTTTCTTGGGCTTAAGCCATTTTGATGCCTTCCATCCAATACTTAAGACTGTTTTAATTTGGTCTTTGACTTGAACTCATAGTTTGTACAATTTCTTGCCAAAAATATCTGAAAATGATTAAAAATATAGAAAAATTATTATCAAGAAATTATTAGTAATTTATTAAAAATACTATGAAATATAAATAAAAACTAATTAAATATAATAAAAATATTATTAAAATATATAGAAAAAAAGTGAAAAAAAGTGTAGATCAATTTCCTCACACTTAAGCCATTAGTTATTCTCAAGCAAAATAAAATAAAAGATATGCCTAATTTTTAGAACAATTTCAAGAATTAAAATATAATATAAGTAAAATATTAAGTATTTAATATAATTAAATATCAATAATTTATAACTGAAAAACATATATAAAAGAAATCAAAATTCGGAATTAAAAATTTCTACATGGTGATAAAAATCGGTCCTTTAAAGCCTCACATTCTCTCAAATGTTTAAAGGATAGAAATTTGAAACACTCAAAAACTAAATCATATATCATTATTACCATAAGCTTGCTAATTCATCCAATTTTCATCATCTAATCACAATTTCAAATTTTGAATTCAAAAGTTTTTCATTTGGTTGTAATGGGGCTTAGATAAAAAGGGTCAAAAATAAAAGTAATGATAGGTTAAAAAAATTCAAGAGCATTCCAATAATAAATACAAATAAAAATGATAATGAAACACTCACCAATCTTTTTAAACCCAAAATTTAAATTATGGAGGTAATCTTTTATTCCTTATATTTATGCCTTAAGAACCTATATATATATACATGTATATATTCTTTTACTTGTTGCAACTTTTCTTTTTAAATTTCTTTTCTTTTTCTTTAGTTGCATATTTCATAGGTCTTTATAATTTTTCAAAACATAGAAGGCATAAATATAATACAGATTATACCCAAGTATTCCAACTAACTCAAATAACTACCCGTACATTGAATCCCCTCACACTTATTCAATACTCTCATATATCATTAAAATGCTCTTGAACCGTAAAGGAAGTAAAGACAACATGTAGAGGTATTTTCAAGGGAAATGATATATCATAATAATAGGCTCAAAGGGGGTTCATCTAATAAAATTCATAAATGTAGGCTTTTTAAACTAAATGGTTATCTCTAAATTTGCCTTCATCATATTTAAAAATTAAAAATTGCTATATTTATGTGATCTCAATAAGTATTCACAAGAAAATTCTAGAATAATTTCAACATGATGGTTAACAATAAAAAAGAATAAGATTGATTTAATTTTATTAATAAAAAATAAGCTCAAAAATACACTCGAAAAGGAAAAATCACCATATGAAATTAAAATTTCAAAAATTAAGCATCAAATATATAACTAATAAGGAATAGATTATTAAATATAATTAATCAACATTATCTATTTCACAAGTTCATATTTCAAAATTCAAGCATATTCACAAACTAAGCATTTTTATTGGAAAAAAAAAATTCTAAAATTAACAAAAAAAAAAAAAACAAATAATAAAAATAAAAATTTATTTATTCTCTCCCATACACTTAAATTTCACATTATCCTCAATGTTAAGCAAGGTATTAATCTAATGCATATTAAATAGTAGGGTAAAATATTTAACTTACAATATTTTAGGTATGAAGCTCTATTTAAAGTTAGCTTCAAGAAAATTAACTCAATAATGGGCAAGTATTAGGTAAGTAAAATATTCAAACAATTAACCACATATCCATGAAATATAAAAACTGCATTAGAATAAACCACTACATCAATAAATTAAGCAATGGATTTAAAATTATTTAGAGCATAAGACTTAGTATTGATACCCATAATAAATTCTAATTGCAAGAAGTAATAAAATTTAAAATTAAATTTAACTACCATATAATTGTACTAATAAAAAAAAACTCAATTAATAAAATTGTTCTAAAAATAAAAATAAACAGTTCTAATATTTAAACAATCCAAGATAATAATAAGGAAGGAAAATTAAAATAGGAAGGAAAAATCTACAGAAAATATTATACAATATGACATGTCCATATATGTCCTCGAACACGCCTGTATTTTAAATTCAAAGTTGGAACACGCCTGTGTCAAAAACCTGCATGCCTGTAAAGTTAAATTCAAAACTCTGCGTTTTAAGCACTCGAAGTTGTAAATATTTAAGGCCAAACACAACCGTGTACCTTTCAATGTGGGCGTGTTTCTGCCATCACAACCCAATATAGGCATGTTCCTACTTCACACGGGCATGCAACCCTTTTTCTAGCCTAATATGGGTGTGTCCTCATCCATATAGCTGTGAAGACCACTATTCATATTTGGGTCTGAAACATTCTTACGATCGTGAAAGGATTCTTCATGCCCGTGAAGACCAAGCTAAGGAAACTTTGAAAATTATATAGAAAATATCCTCACGGCAGTAAATGATATCTCACGCCCGTGAAGAAATGGCTCACGTCCATGAAGATATGACTCACGCCTATGCGAATCTTTTATGTTTCTCCATTCTAACTTATCCAAACTCAAACAAACTTATGCATAAACATGTCTATCACCTCAAGTTCAATGATAACTCATCATCTCTTAATATATAACCATTCTAGGAGTAATCTAAACTCAACATAATAATTCTAGATCATCTATCATGCATATACACATATAATCATACTAATATACATCAAGCAAACATAGGTGAACATATAGCCACACTAAACGTTCCAAGTACCAGGTATTACAATTTTCAACAATGTTTATGCCTAACTATTTTCAATAAGTTTTATGCCTAACTATTTTCAACAAGGACTATCCCAATTGTTATCAACAGGAATTATGCCTAATCTTTATCAGTAGGGACTATGCCCAATTTTTATCAACAGGAACTATACCCAATCATTATCAACAAGGACTATGTCTAATCGTTATCAACACGAACTATGCCTAATCTTTACCAACAGGGACTATGCTCAATCTTTATCAATGCCTAAACATTATCAACAGAGACTATGCCTAATTTTTATCATCATGGACTATGCCCAATCTTTATGAATATGGACTATACCCAATCTTTAACAATAGGGACTATGGCTAATCTTTATGAACAAGGACTATGCCCAATCTTTATTAATAGGGATTATGCCTAATCTTTATCATCTATAATGGATAAATCTTATCATGATATATCTTCATGCAAGATGCAAATATATGAAAATGCTTCACAAAGAATGATTCCTAAAATTCAACATGTATACAGGTATGTATGCACATCATTGCCCTATGGCTTATCTATCGAATTGCAAACTTCTTCAAGGAAAAGAGATCCTTATCAAAAGGAAACATGAGATACTCTAGCAAAAAAAATCATGAAAACAACAATCTTCAAAATGTTGGACAAGAAGAAACAACTTAAAGATACGATTTTCTTATAAAATTTAGAGATTCATCTCCATCATGGGGAAGTAACTCAAGCATTCATCATTTATGAATTTAAGGGCAAACCCTAACCTTAACCAAAATCCAAGCTTTGAAGATGTTGGAAGCATCAACTTAAGGGTTTGCAATTTTACTTTTTTATATGACTTGAAAAATCTTTCTTAGGCATTATTGCAACCAACTTTATTTGCTTACTTTATTATTTTTCTTTAACTTTTGTCTAAGACGCCCCTTTGGATTTTTAACTTAGCAAGCTATCTTATTTCTTTTCTTCATGCTCTAGCTTTTTCCTAAGCCACCCTTTAAGGTTTTTAACTTAGCAAGCTTTTGTTTTTCCTCTTCTTCTTTTATTTTTTTCTTTCTTTTCTCAAATTTGGTTACTTCATGAACACAATAATATCTCTTCCAAAATTATGCAAAGTAGAATTCATTCCATAAGACAAGTTCTATACTAGCTTCATTTATCTAATAAATGTATAACAACATTTGCATTACATCCAGATTTGTTATTGATTGGCCCTTTTAGGTTTTTCAACTAAATATTTTTTCTCAACTACTCTAACTTTTTCCTAGGTAGACTTCTTAAGGTTTTCTACCTAGCAAGAATAAAGAAAGAATAGGTAGACTTCTTAAGGTTTTCTACCTAGCAGGAATAAAGAAAGAATGAACTTTACCTTGACCTTTAGTAACATTTTATTTTTAACTTTCATGACTTTTGTGAAAGAAAGACTAATATGGTCTTGAAGGTATTGATTCTAGAGAGGTAATATCAAAAGAAATTTGGATAATCCTCTCTTATTTTGATTTTTCAAAACTCAAGAATCTATTCTAATCCATTGGAGTTGTTACTCAAGCCTTCATGGTAAGCTCATAAAGTCCATCATAATTTTCATCTCATCTTTTGGAGTAATCTAGCTCCAAGATATTTATAGTTTCTTTAGACATAGGCCAAACTCAACATTTTTCCCCTAAGCTTTCAATGATCTTTCAAGTAAAGACTTGTCCCCGTATTATCAATGATTTTGTCCAGCAAGTAGTTGTCCCTAACTTATGATTGTAAGGATCAATGGCAATCTTTAGGAATTTGGCCTTAGTTTAGTCTAAATATATGCCCTAAGTTTCTATTCTTTAATTCCATTTCTTCCATCTCTCTCTCACCTTAAACGAAAAGTCATACAAATGAGCTATACTTAAACTAAATAAATGAGTTTGTATAAAACCCATATAAAATAAGCTCATAAAAATGATCTAATTTGCAAGTAGTATTACTGAAGAAAATATCCAAGTGTTCACGAAATTGAGGTCCAATACATAAAAGAAATATGTTTATTTGTATCATGCAACAACAAAATCTAGGGTTCTTCTTCTTCCCAATTATTTAATCCCTCACTATAAAAGCCTTATCTATTCAACTCGAGGTAGGGAATTTTTTCAACTTCAATAAGACCTTGTATTAATTGCCTTAGATGCACACATTTATTTATATGGTGACCATTCGAATGATGAAAGTAATAGTGAACCTTAGGATTAAACTTTTGATTCAAGGGTTTTGCATTAGTTTATGATTCAAAGGTTGTAATAGCCCTTTCACTATTAGCTCTTGAAAAATTTCAAATCGCAGTAGATGCAATCGCGAGAATTTCCTATTTTGACCAAAACAATTTACTTTGGCTACTTCAACATCGTGTGGCTCCACATCATTATAGCACCCTATAATTTTAGCACTGTTATTAAGTAGTTTTTTTATAGTTAGTTCAAAATTGCATGAATAAAAACCTTAACTTAATAGACTGAATCTAGAGCAAATCTAAAGATTATTAAACATTGATCAATAAATAATTATAGAACAAATATAATATTAAACAATGATAAAAAGAGAGAATGGAAAAGTGATATGAATGATGGAAAACTAATAGAATGGCAAAATCGTAAATAAGTGAAACTTTAGAGGCAATTTTGAAAACTTATACCCTAGTACAAAATTTTTCCCCCAGGATAGTATAACATGAAACTACAGCTAAAATAAGCCTAAACACTTCCCACAATAAATTTTGAAACTCAATAGAATTTACAAAATTAATTACAAAAAACTATAGGGTCAAAGTATAAATATTAGAAATTTAGAGGTAAAATGGTAAATATGGAAAATTGCCACTTATATAAACCAAGACTTAGGATATTTATCAACCATTTTCATCTTCTTCTTCTCCCATCTTCTATGGTTGAACCACCATAAGTAAAAACTCATCCATTTTCATGCCAAATTCTAAAGCAAAACCAAAAGAAAACTTAAAATTTCCAATAAAGCTAATCTAATTCCAACCAATTTTCACCAAAACAAATAAAGAATTTCAAGAATCTCTACCAAGAAGATTTCAGCCATCATCTTCACTTAAGGTAACATGATGTTTGCTTTGTTCTTTCGGTTTACATAGGTGTTTTAGATGATGAATTAGGTGGCTGGTATATTGTAGCAGATGGCTGTTGTTCACCCCACATAGGACATCTATTAATGAAGTGCCCACGTTGTCCATATTTTAAATAGACACTTGTCCATCGATGACATTTCCCATCATGCCTTCTACCACAGAAACTGGAAATAGGCATACTAGGCATCTGAGTAGTAGGTATGGAGGAACCCTATGAATAAGCAGGAGCCGAATGTACTGGAGGCCCCCTCTCTGAGTCCTCCTCATCTGATTGCCTGATGAAGGTCTCTGATTAAATTTGGGCACTGCCTCTATCTGTCTAGGTTGGGAGCTGCTCTCCTTTCTTCTATTTTGTGTACCCGATCCTCTCTTCCTTTTCAGATCTTTCTTAGCTCTCTCTGACTTGTATTTGTCCTTCATTTGAGTAGCCTTATCAATAATAGTAGTCAGAGAAGTAAACTCTATAGCAAGAAGAGCATTATACAGTAAGTCATGTAAACCCCTCATAAATCTGTTGATCAGGTCTGCCTCAATAGGAGCAATCTGTGTAGTATATCTACTCAGTCTGTAACACCTCAACCTAAACCCTATAGTGACCCTTAAGGGGGACTTAGGGGAAAATTTTTTCTTTCTTTATAATATGTTCATATGATGTATATATGCATGAAAGTGATACTTATGCATGTTATATGACCTAATTTTAGGCATAGAAGTGGTTTAAAGTCAGTTAGGACAAAATCGGGAAATTTTGAATTTTTGGTGAACTGGGGGCAAAATGATCATTTTACAGCCCCTTCGAGTTTTATGGATTTAGCATTATTTTTGAATAAAGAAAAGAATAAAAGTGAATTTAAATGGACTTATTTTATTTATTTGAAAATCATACAGAAAAATAAACCCGGTTGAAGACAATTCCCTGTAAGCAGCTCAATTGAGGTGCTTGAGGTGCTTCGGTGTGCACTAAGGGCATTATGGTCTTTTCCTACACAATGAGGGATTATAGAATGTGTATAATCTTATGATAATAGTTTAGGCTTGATTAAATCCAATCATTGGATCAAATGATAGAAAATCGGACGGTTGGATCAATCGGGTGCAATTTAGCTATCATAAGCCCAATCTATTGGATTTTTCCTTTTGGTTTATGATTTGGTGTGAGAAATCTATATGTTATCCATTTAGGTTGACTTTGGATTAGCCAATGGTGTAAAATTATAAGGAATGGATGGTTGGATGGCTATTTTACACCAAAAGTACCAATACTTCATTCCATCCAATCTCGCCATTCATATATAAACAATTTCCCACCTCTTCAGCCATTTCTTCTTATTCCTTAAGCTAAAACTTGCAGCAAACCTCCATTTTTAAAGCTTGAAGTTTCAGCCACTTCACCTTTTGTCCATTTCTTATGTTTTTCTTCCAAATTTTGATTGAGATGGACTAATTCCATCATCCTAAACACATTTCTAACCTTGAAATCAATAGAAAAACTCATTTAGGCAACAATTTAATTCAAAGAAAGTTTTGAAAAAATTTTGGTAAGTTCTTTCTATTTGAGTTCTTTTGATTTGGAAATGTTTATATGGTGTTATATGTTAGTATTTATGGATTAGAATCCATTTTATATGGTTGGAAAGTGATATGAACATTTGAAACCCTAAATGAAGAACATTGGTATAAAATGTTGTTTTGGATGCTTTAATGCTTTAAATGTTGTTAGTTTGATGTGTTTAACATGTTTTAATGATTGAAAAATGGAAACCAATTGATTTGGAGCAAGAATCATTTTGGCCGAAACTAGTGATGGCTAGGGTTTGATGTACATTTGTTAGTTTTAGGTGTTAAAAGGCATGATTAAGTTGTATTTGTTGTATATGAAATGAATAGATGGTTTAAAGTTGAAAAAGAAACCATTTGGAACAAATGATGTTTTGGCCGAAATGAATGAACTAGGGTTTTGATTTGTGTTTTCAAGTTTAATAGGTTTGAATGCTTAAATGGCATACTTGGAATGCATTTGAATACTGTTAGATGAAATGGCATTGAAAAATAAGTTGAATGGATGAATTTGATTTAAGTAGCTTAAGTTGAATTTGATAGTTTAAAGTGTTAAGCTTAAGTGTTTTGTAAAGTGAAGTTTGATTATGAATTAGTGTATGAAATGATGT
>CANXYC010293240.1:0-21774 GCA_948193065.1 Aleurites moluccanus | reverse complement strand
AGGTAGGATTACAAAGGTATTAGTATTGTTATTTGGTGTGTACTGCAGTCTCTGTGTAATATAATCAGGTTTAGGAATGTTAATAGGGTTTGGTGGCTTTGATGGATGTGAAGGATAGTAATTTGGTCTATTAGTGAGGTTCCTAGTTGCTTGAGGGTTACTTTTGTCTTGATTAATTGCAGATCTTTGGAACCAGGGCTTAGTTTGATTGGTTGAATGGTGTTTATGGTTCTTGTTCACAATCTTTTCCTGCAGTCTAGCTACCTCTACTGCCTTAGTAATAGAAGCAGGTTTCAACATCCTCACTACCAATCTCATTTCTTCTTTTAATCCTCCCATAAGCCCAGACAGGAAATAAGTTTCTCTGAGTTCTGGCATAAACCTTTCAAGCCTAATTCTCAGATCTTCAAACCTATCTAAGTATTCTTCTATAGTGCCTTCTTGTCTTAATCTCATAAACTCCTCTATAATATCCTCAACTTCTTCTTCTCCAAATCTTTCACACAAATCCCTCTCAAACTCTTTCCAAGTCTTAATACTTTCCCTAATCCAGTTTTGAAACCAAGAATCTAGTTTGCCTACTAAATATAAGCTTGCTAACCCTACTCTGTGTTCCTCAGCAATTTGGTAAATGTCAAAGTATTTAACACATTTTTTAATCCAAATTTTGGGTTTAAGAGTTCTATTTTAGGGCAAAATGAATTTTTACCTCCCGAATTGTTTGTGGTGATTCCCAGTTCAACAGGCTCTGATAGTGCATGGTTTGAAGGAGAGCTTGTAGTTCCTAACCATCCTCAAGGTGGTTTTGGCAATAATCCTTTTTCCCCATTAACAGAGCATTTGTTGATTCTCAAGTCTGGACCATCATTATTGCTGACTTGTTCTTTCCCTTTATCCAACAGCATCTTGTTCATGAAGGCTCTCATTTCTTCAAACACTTGGTTACTTTTATTGTTGTTCATTCTCAGTTCTTCCAAGACTTCATTGTTTTGTTACTGCTTCTTTTAACTTCTTCTTTAAATTCTTTAATCTCTGCCATATTCTTCAGGGTTAACTCTTGTAATGCTCGAAATTGTTCCTCTAACTCAGCCATTTTTATGCCATCATTATTGACTATTGTAGACTTAATCATTGTAATACTGCTTCAAGAAGAAGAAGACTCAGAGTGACTTTCCCTTTCGTATTAGCTCTGATACCAAATTTTAGGATTGTTGGTCCTAACAGTTTAATATTTTAGGAATTTAGGATTTACAAGTAGAAGAATTCGAAGAAATAGAAGAACAGAAGAGATTAGGTAGAAATTATGGTTTGGGGAAGGAGGAATTAGAGAAGAAGAGAGAATTCTAGAAGGAGAATAGAGTTTTTATTAATCAGTCTCGAAAAAGAATACAAAATTACTGATCTGCGGCCTTAATATAGCTTCCAGAAATCAGTTCCCACTGGATAGCTTCTGAGTTAAGCTATGCAGTTATTCATACAACAGACTCCTAACTACCAGCCTATAATTCCGGATCTAGATCTATTGCCAGCTGTGTTTTAGTTACTACACATCTGTATTAGCTACTCAATATTACAACTGAGCTAATAACACTAAATTTAACTACTGAACACAGTCATTAACCTGCCATACAAACAACAAAACTTGACAATTACACATTTACCCCTTTTCTTCCTCTAAACTTATTCCTGTAGTATGTAACAAATACTAGTGCTGACTCCTTTGTTTGCTTGTTACCCATCTACCACTTCATTTGGAAGTGTTGTTGATGGAAACTATAGAACAGTAAGACTGCAGAAAGTTTTGACTTGTAATAATCGTAGGATAAGCAAGACCATTTCACATGACTGAATTTCAAAACTCAATAAAAATTTCAACAATGTCCAGCAACTGGAGGGACAAGAATCCCATGTAATTCAGTCTTATGATTCTTCATTTTCTGCATATGATGTTTTCATTTGTCTGAGAACGTCAATTATTTGGAGTAACTTGCCTATTTATGGGTCATGTATCATTCGCTAGATCAGTTTCCATAAAATTTCCAATAATAATGGTACTGAAATTCTATTTGAAACACATAATAGATAAAGAGAATTGATGATTGATTTTTAATCACACACTTTTGCATCGCAGGCTATTGTGATGAGAAAGAATTCTGTCAGTGGAGTTAGATATTCTGAGGAACCAGCAATTTTTGCTTGGGAGCTCATGAATGAGCCTCGGTGTGCTTCTAGTTCCTCAGCCCCTGTTCTTCAGGTGAACTTTGAACTTGCATTGTTATGGTTTCTGTATTCTAGCATCCCATTTGGTAGTAAAGTAACCACAAGGGAATAGGTTCTTAGCTGTGGCGGGAGAAAAGTGTGCAGTCCCAGTGAAAGATTTATTCCCAAAAATTGGTCTCCTTAATGTGGGATGGTTTCCATGTGCCCATTTTCCAAATTATAAGAAGCATATGGGTCTGCTTTGGTCCTTATTACGCAACTCATTATCTATTTCAATTTTGTTTTTGTTGAAATTGTTTCAAGTTTGTTTTCTTTGACTGAAGGCATGGATAACTGAGATGGCTACATTTATTAAAAGCCTGGACAAAAGACACCTAGTGACTGTTGGAATAGAGGGGTTTTATGGCCTGAACACAACTAACAAATCAGAAGTGAATCCTGGGAAATGGGCAGCCTCATTTGGATCAGACTTTATACAGAATTCAGCAATTGACAACATTGATTTTGCTTCAGTTCATGCTTACCCAGATAGCTGGTTGGTAATTTTTTTTAATAATGTGTGATTAAGTATTGCTGCGGTGACTTGTTATGCATAAGGTCTACTGTAAGAACTTTTCACTACAGTCATCTATCATTAGGTTGTGTTAACACCTAAGGCTGTTCTTGTTTTGGAAAGGTCAACTTCTAAAGTTGAAATATTGTTCGAGTTTCACTTTTCATAGTAACATAGTGCAGTATATATGATTTTGATACTATTCTTGCCTGAATGCTGTTACCTATGGCAGATTAGATGTTCAATTGATTGGTGACATCTGGTTCATTTGAGACTGGAATTTATGTTTCATGGGCTTTCATATCTATGAATTATTGATTTGTTGTTAATACCATTATACATATGCTACTGGCAGGATGCCACATGCTGATTTGGAAACAAAAGCAAATTATCTTTCAATTTGGGTGGATTCTCATATAAATGATGGAGACTCTGTGCTGAGGAAACCTGTTCTCTTTACAGAAGTAGGCTCTACACTGCTTGTAAATAACAAGGGAGTATATGAAACAGATGTTCTGTTGGAAATCGTGTATGATAAAATTTATAATTCTGCAAAAAAGAGGCAGGCTGGTGCAGGAGCCTTAATTTGGCAGTTACTAGTTGAAGGAGTAGAGGAATATAGTGACCAGTTCTCCCTTGTGCCATGGAATTATCCTTCTACCTATAAAATGATAGAAGAACAATCATACAGGCTACAAAATCTTTGTGCCAAGGAGAGAAAAGAGAGAGATATTCCTTAGAAGGGTCCTCGATTTGGTAAAATGTGTAATTAAGCAGAAATCAAACATGCCAAATTGTTCTCTCTCTCTCAAAAAAAAAAAAAAAAAAAAAAAAAAGCCAAAATGTAATGTTGCAGATGGAAAAGAAGTTTTAGCAATTGTATATGATTGTTGAGACTGGTTGGTGGACATAAACATTGTTGTCTCTCCATAGTGGGATAACAAACATTTTCTTGAAATAGAAAA
Organism: Aleurites moluccanus; assembly: GCA_948193065.1. Taxonomy (NCBI): domain Eukaryota; kingdom Viridiplantae; phylum Streptophyta; class Magnoliopsida; order Malpighiales; family Euphorbiaceae; genus Aleurites; species Aleurites moluccanus. The sequence goes on along the minus strand of CANXYC010293240.1, from coordinate 18,036 downwards.
GTAAAAGGAGAGAGGAAAAAAGAGTGCCACTGATTCAGGTATGATCAATTCTTTTTAGATTCAAGGTTAAGAATATTATTTTAAGATCCGAAGATATTGAATAATGAGTTTGCTGGTGTGCTTGTGCAATGGGTTGAGTTCCCCTGGACAGTAATGCTTTGAATGTTGTAAATTGCTGTACATAATTTGTGCAGTTTATAGTTGTGTTGTATAAGATGATATGTATTTGACTATACTTATGATATCCTGAGAAAGAGGAGTTTACTTTTATGTATATATGAATTTGATAAGTTCAAGGTTGGTATTTCTGAATACAATTTTTCTTTTTTCCTTTTTTAAACTGGTTCTGAACACAAGTTTAATTTGTCTATTTGTGCATGACAACCTTTGAAGCTGCATATGACACATGATAAAGATACAAGTAGAATTTAATAGCTCCCAAGTCCTAAATTTGCAGGATACAGAGGATATGCTAATAAGCATTTTATCAGTCTTTACTAAGTTGAATTATAAAGTGTTCTTTGAAAGTTATAAATCACATTAGTTTTATTGGATGAACGTTTCTGATTTATGCTAATTAGTATTTTGTGCGAGGAATTTTCTTACTCTCTTTAAAGGTGCGGAGAGTATAGGATTTTGGGCTCAAATCTCTTCGTTTACCATTATAATAAAATTGTTTATTAGTTTAATCAAAGTTAAGAAAAAGGAAGGGTTATCCAACCCGAGTCCCTTGTCAATTATGGTATAAATTTTTCATGAATTCAATAAAAGTTAAGAATTGGAAAATAGTTATATTATATTTGCACAAGTTGAGTAAATATTGGCACAATGGTAATGTTGGAAGATCACGAGTTGGAGTGCATGAAAACTATTTGCGTGCACGATTCTTGATATTCTCAAAGTGAACTATAACATTAAATCGAAAACACACGATCGATAATAATCGAATATTGTAAGAATTCGAACAAAATTAGAGCAAAAGATATCAATAACTTGTTTTATTGATTATTTTATTATCGCTGTTTATTTGAATATTAATTTGATTATAACTTTGTCATTGTAATTGATACATTTCTTGAATTTCAAATAGATATAAAGGTATCACTATCAAATTACAGATTTTTCATCAGATACTATTAGCTTATACATCTAAAACTGCATAAATCTAAGCCACACAGCTGCATTTGCACCGAGACATGCATTTCTTGCAATCTGAAAGTGTTGGCTTACCACCATTACATTCGCAACTGTTAATGCATTTGGATCTTGAGTTGCCACCCCACAAGCACCGTGCCATGCACTGAAGAATTGGCACACATGATGAGCATCCATACTTCATCTGATCAATAATGCAATCTTTACACGCTGTCTCTTGCTGTGGATAGGCCATTATTGTTGGCGAAATCATCTTCAACCACAGCAGCAGCAGCAGCAGCAGCAGGGTCATTGGCAAAAAGGGTAATTTAACCATTTTTTTTTTCTCTTCAAAAACTGAGTATTAATTAATTTCTATTTGCTGCATTCCAATTTATATATGTGACTGATAGGCAGTGATAGCTACGAGAATTATTGGTGCTATGTTCACATTTTATATGTTGGGACCTATTCACACATGTGAGTGAAAATATGAACACAATTTTAAGTTTTGTTGGGAAGGTGGCAGATCTTAATTATTAAATTTCAATAAATAGCTTCATTAATTGTCATTCAATATCTTGCTGTACCTCAGTTTGAAGAATGCTTCATCTCTTTAATTTTCTTTTCTCATTTTCTTTTATTTGCTCGGTCATTTCGCAAGTATCACTTTTTGGAAATAAATAATAATAATAATTGGAGGATTGAGTATGTTTTAAATTTAGACCTAATTAATGAACAAGTCAAAGTCAATTATATACACTTTTTTTATTTTTATCTATAAATAATAGGTCACATATGTTTGGACACAAAATTTAAGAATTTATATTTTTTATTATTTTATTCTTATTGTGGATATTAAAAATATTAATTATTTTATAATAATGTGATTAATTATAAGAATACTAAATATTATAAACACAATAATAAATTTAATTTATATATATATTCGAAAAATTGACTATCATGTTTAATTATTTTAATTTTGTCAATTATATACATAAGTTTTAAGAATGGTATCAATTGTAGCCAATTTTTGGTAACAAAATCTTAAATTGTTAATATGAAATATTATATATATATATATAATTAATATAGTTTTAGAAAAATGCGATAATTAAAAATATCATTAAAGGGTTGAATTTTGTTTTTTAAATCATTAAACTATTTGAAAAAGATAGGACGGTACTGTTTCTATATATGTATTAGACCAAATATTAACCACATTTTTTTATAATATTCTACAGTATTATGAATTCAATATATATATATATATATATATATATATATATATTCACTTTAATTACAATCTATCTGAGCACGACATATCCATTCTATCTCTAAACAGATGTGTGTTTGTGCAGTTTTGGTAAAGATAAGCCAGTCATTAAAGGCCATTCTGTCAAAGGAAAGCATAAAACGATGGCCATTCCTTATTGGTAAACATAAGCCAATCATACAAGTCGCAATATTTGATATTTTGAAGTTCTTATTCTCATTTATGAGATTATGCTTTATTTTATTTTTTCCTTAGAAGTAGGTTGTTCTACTATTACATAATATTTTTTATAATATATCAACATGAAAATTCTTTGATTTTTAAATCAACTTTATAAATAAAATTTAATATATAATTTATTCTGTTTTAAATATTAGAATTAAAAAAAAAAAATTATAATTAATCTTACAAGTCAATTCTTAAAAATTATTTGGTATAAGAATCATATTTAGTTTGCACAAAAATTTCTTTAAAAGTATAAATTTTAAATTTTATAAAATTGATTATTTTGTCAAATCAAATCAAAATTAATAAAATTTGCAAATGAATAATAAATTATAAAAGGATACACTAACTAATAAACCTATGAATTTAAAGTGACTAAAAAGAATACAAATTAGTAAAATTTAAAGTTCAAAATAGATTTTACATTTAAAATATGAGATTTAAAATATGATAATTTACTTATAAATCAATTGTTTTTGTACAACTCATTTGTAGATTGATGAATGTTATGCTCATTTATTCTTAATGCAATGTAAAATGTGAATTTTGAATGAATTTTTATGTATATCAAACATAATAACTTAATGAGTGTAAATTTATAAAAAATATTATAAATTTTTTTATGAAATTTATCTAATAATAAATAAAGTTTAAGAGTGTCATTAGAAAATTTAATTTATGAATCACATATATAAAATTAAATCACTATAATTAAATGACCTATAATATTTTTTGTTAACCTCTATTAATGCAGTCTTAAAATTAAATATAAAAATATTATTAATCTATCATGTATAAATATTCGCGGAACAACTATGTGCTTCCTTTTTATGTTTATAAACTCCCAATAGATGGAAAATAAATTGAGCGTAAAGTAGATTTGAGAGAGAGAATATAATTTATATATATGAAACCAATTAGAGTTATCTCATCATAATTCTAATAAGAATTAAAATCCAACTATAATATTTAGCTCATACTAGAAAATCAAAAACACATATCATACTTAAATTCAGTCCATTAATTTTTTATAATCATTCAGTCCATTAGGGTAGAAATTTCTAGTAAATTTAGAGTTTTGGGGCCATTGATCTCTAAACCAAGCATGCTAGGAGAGAGATAGTTTTAAGGAGATATAAAAGTCCCAATCCGATATTCAAGATTGCCTGAATATATATATATATATATATAAACAAACCTTAACAGTTGGCCCCATCGGACACCATGCAAGGCTTTTGCCTGGAATTTCCTGAAAATACCTTTTTATAAATTAAAGTTTGCTAACTTGGCCATCACGAGTAATATTCACTTGAGACAATTAGGCTTTAGGAAAGTAGAAAACTATAGAAAATGAAAAGAAAGGTTTTGAGCGTTCAGCTAGAAAATAATGGATGGATAACTTGGTAAAAGATAATCTCCCTCCACTAAAGTTTAATTCTTGATGGATCATAAAGAAAAACTTCATGCTGTCTACTTCATGATAAAAAGGGATTAACTCTGGTCAAAGGGATGAACACTAGAGAGAAAACTATCAAGCCCTTTCCTGGCTTTTAATTTTATTTATTTTGATAAAATATCCGACAAACATAATAGCATTTATGTTACTTCTCAGAAATTAAAACGATTCAAAGAACAGAACTACAATTGTCAACCATTTAAGTCTTGCATACCTCTTATAGGTATAAGATGCTCACATCCTTGTGTTGCAATTCGTCTTTACAACTTACCACTACCAGAACTTAGCAATTGCAACCTTGCCATCTTACGTATGTTGTGAAAAGAAGAATTTACACAACACCAGATGACAACAAAACCCCCTAGAACAGCAATTTCAACACGAGGGTGATGGAAGAACTTTTCCGGAGCATACTCCAAATCCAACATTATAATCATCTCCCTGCAATGGATTTAAATTTTCAGTTATTTTCTGTAATTCACATGCTACAAAGGGATGGAGCTGAAATGAATTAGGAATATTGGAAACATAATATAAATTATGAAGGCCACATTCCCAAAATTGTGCTTAAACAAGGTAAAGCTAATCGAATCAATTCTGAATGGAGCAAGAGACTACAAGTGCTAATACAAAATCATGCCATCATATCTGAGTTCCTAGTTTCTGTTTATCAGTTGTATCATAAATATTTAAGTAAAATAAGGCAAAATTATAGAATAACACCTTCCAGAACTACAACTTAAAAGACAATGTAGCATACTCATAAAATGTCTCTGATAAAGTATAGACTTCTAGCTGGGTAGTCAATACACTCGTGAAAAAGTAGCTTTACAAGAACATGAGCCAGTGTGAATCAAAATGTCAGAAAAGACAAGATATCAGATGAAAATGCAGATCCAAGACTACCCTTTTAACTAGCTAAGAAATGGAGACAACCAAAAAAAAATTACTTAATGCAGCCAAACTCCTTTTGAGAATAAAGACTGCTATGCAACAAAATTATGTCCTAATGCTTTATGACAAAAATTAAGGAAGATGAGTAAAGAGAATGACGTTTAAAGAAAATAAGACTGAGTCCCTTGAGCATGGATATAAAAAGATAGCTGAAAATGCTATAGGATGAGTAAAGATTAAGAACCTTGCAACAACCACTGAAAATGACTTCATCTCCATCTTCTAGAAATTTGCGTGTTATCCCATTTAATGATAATGGCTTTTGTCCATTCCATGTTAGCTCTAACAAGCATCCAAATGATTCAGGCTCCTGTTTGGAAATATAAGAGACAGCCGTTCAATACAGGATTTCTCATCTCTATGATTAAAGTGCATTATACTTAAAATATGAACTCTTAGTAAGCAATAAAGACAAATTTAATATGAGAAAATTAAATAAAAAATACATACAGGTCCGCTGATTGTCCCAGTGCCAAGCAGATCGCCTGGCCTTAGGTTGCAACCATTGATTGTGTGGTGAGCAACCTGTTGAGTCAATGTCCAATACCTGTTACATGAATAATAAATTGAAGAGATCCATTATATATTATTTACATGAGCAGCAAACCAAAACATAAGATGAAGTACAAGCCAGAAAATTTGTCTCTTCAATTTATGTGATAAATATATTTAAATGGAAAATTTTAGAAATCTGATGGCAATCTCTGGAAAAACAATCAATAGCATATGGGGCTAGGACAAATATCACTGTGGAGAGCATAGTGCCACAATGTATATTTGGAAAGGGCATGGCCCATATATCCTTTACTCATATGAAAGCTCATGCTACCCCAATGTAAATGATATCAAGATCAACTGTGCAAGAAACAAGTCTCATTTAAAGTTACATAAAATGTTAGGACTGCAACAAAAATTAAGTCCTTACAAGTGCTTGAAGTTACTTCTTGTGACCACACATGAATCCTCTTGTCCTGCTGGTTTAATTTGAACCTTACACCAAAAAGTCATATTCATCAATATCATGCAATTTATATATTTGAAAGATCACATTTTATGGCTCTACTTTTTAAAAATGAATACCAGATAATTTTATGTAATTCATTTGGAACTTCATACATTCATGTTTGGTGTAAATGAAAATGTTCATTTCCCACCCGACTTCAATCACGTGGAATTCAGTATAACTAAACCAAATTTCATCAGTTGTAACGAATTCTATATTTCAAATTCATTTATACCAAACAGGTGGTAAAAAAAAAATTGTATGCCCAAAAAAGGATATTAATGCATATAATTACCATTAACCTTAAGATAACAAATCATCACGGTATGCAATGCACTTTATGGGTTCTGATTTTTGAAATAAGTGAAAATAACATAATGGCTGCTAGATATTACCTCTAATGAAATGTCATAGTTTTTGGATATCTTTTCAGCCAGATACGGCAATGGATGGGGATCCTGCAATTTACAAGATACATCACACAGCAGTTGACGTGCTAGAAATTTTGGGAAAAACAAATCAATTCCAATGGTATTACTTTCCATGAAAATTGTAGCTACCTGTTTGGGGGCATCACAAGCAAAAGGCTCTAAAGCATCAAGTGTTACAATCCAAGGGGATACTGTAGTACCTATATATTGGATGAGAAAAAAAACATAAGGGCCCTGCTGGGCAGATCTACCAGCTAAATTATGACTTGCAAGAGCATGGCAACTTGAAACAACTAGTTATTTCACAATTTCATATCTTGAGCTGCAAATGCAACAAATTGACTTTGAGGTTTTTATAGCGAATTAAGGTTTTTATGCTTACCAAAACTCTTTCCAAGAAAAGGTCCAAGAGGAACATATTCCCATGCTTGAATATCTCTAGCTGATTAAACCAACTCCTTATTAGTATATAGCATTAATAAAATTAAAAAAAAAAAAGAAGAAGAAGAAGAAAAAGATGTAGACATGGATAACATGTGGAAAAAGGAATTGGTACCACTCCAATCATTCATTAACACAAGTCCAAATATATGATCTCCTGCCTCATTAACATCCACAGGCTTTCCCAATTCATTTCCAGGACCAACAACAGCAGCCTGCAAGCAGTATCAGAGCTAGTATAAATGATGAAGGCAATCTATCATATTTTTATATTATGTGGAGAAAATAGCATTTCTACAAGAGAAAGATGGACAACTCATCTGTGCTAAGCTCAAATTCTGAATATCCTTATATCAAAATTAACACAAGTATTCTGAATATGTTAAATAACAGTTATAGCTTCTAACCATTTCTAGCTCAAAGTCCAACTTCAGGGAAGGTCCAAAATAAGGTGGGGAATTTCCAGTTGGATGGCCTTGACCTCTGATAAGACACAAAATATAGGAACATGAGAGAGAGAGAGAGAGAGAGAGAGAGAGAGAGAGAGAGAAGCGTCCAAGTAAGCAAAGCAAGTGAAAATTATCATCTGATCTAAATCAGTATATGATAATATGAAAGTACATTGTGATATAAAAAAATAAAAAATAAAATAAAAAAAAGTGCCATATTCAGCTTTTGTCACTCTATTGATTATGTATTAAATAGCACAAATTTAACAAATACATGGCAGATGCACACATACACATGCAAAACAATTACTAAAAAGACAGAATAAACACAAGTGAAAGTAGATATGTAAAATTATTTATTTACAAGTTTGGTGGAATTAGTAACATGTGGAACTAAAATGCCATCATTGCGACATATAATCATGGCCATTGAAGCAATAATGGGTGATATGCTGATATTTCCAATATGAACACATGTACTACCAACAAGATAGTGGGCAGATATGAGAAATTGAATGCACAAAATGACATTATTTACTGACAAGTACTAACTAAAAACAGTGCAATGGTTAAGAAAGAAACAAAATATATTTATACAAATAAAAAAAGGAAGTTAAATGTATACAACCTTGGTCTAAGAATATCTGTTCCAGATATAACAATAGATGAAGCTCGTCCATGATATGCAATAGGAAGATGGAACCTGGAAAACAAATTAGATTTTATGAAAATTGTATAAAGTAGAATTTATGAAGCTTTGCATACTAACAGATAAAGGCATTAATCAAACCAAAGAAAAAAAAAGATTTAGTTTCCCACAAGTTTAAAATTAACAGACCAATTTGCTGGAATTGGATTCTGTGGTCCACGAAATATTGTCCCGCAATTCTTTGCATGATGCATGGAAGAAAAGAAGTCTGTATAGTCTCCAATGGCAATAGGCACGAGCATTTGGACCTTGCTCTATAGAATTAGATAAGCAATTATCATAAATTCTTAACACAACTAACATATTTAGAACTCTCAGCATGTGCATTACCATTGGCACAAATGATTTCTGCCTCAAACTTGCGTTATCGCGTAACGAAGGTTCAGTAGCTGTATAAGAACATTTACAAAATAATTAAAAACATTGGTAAAACTATCTACAAGTACTGTAGAGTTCGAATTTCATTAGTAACAAAATAACAATATTCAAAAAAATATATTAAAAATAAAACAATTATACATATAATATATAATATAAGCATACATGATAATAGTTTTTGAAGTGTAGAGCGAGCTTCTTTCCATGCCGGCCGTCCCATGGCTAAAAATTTGTTCAAATTAGGCTGCGAAATAAAGCAAAATATCACAAAAAGCAAATGATTAAGTTTAAATTTCTCTACAGAAATTACTTGTGTCCTATTCTTATCTATCTACAGAGAATTTTGAAGAAATCAAATGAACCTGAAGGAAACAATCAGAGCCTTTCAGGATAGGACCGTCAAAAAGACCGGCAAGAGCAATCTCGGAAAGGTCAAGAACGTAGTCGCCGATTGCGACGGCCAGTCGAGGAGGCGAACTCGGTTGAGGCTTGAAAACTCCATAAGGAAGATTCTGGATAGGAAAGTGAGAATGGGAATGGACTTGGACGAAGGATTTCAAAGCCATTGATTTGTTCCAAATAAGAAACGGCGTCGTAAGTCTCTCTCTCTCTCTCTCTTGATGATTGCAAATTCAGAGCGGACAGTACTGAAGGAGGGTGGGAGTGAGGTGGAATTGAATTAAAGGAGAGAAATGATCAAATAAATACATAATATTTTTTTTTTATTTTATAAAAAATATTTAATAATTATTTTTAAAGTGAGATTTTAAAATTTTGAATTATTTAAAAATTTAATGTGTTAAATATAATTTTTAAATTAAAAATTTTGATTCATTATTCTAATGAATTTTCATTTAACTAAAAATTTTCAAATAAGTATTATTAAATCATTAAAAATTAAAAAAAAATATTTTTTTTAAAAATTTAAAAATTAAATTATATTACGAAATAACAATTTTAAGTAATCAACTGCAATTGTTATTTGATGAGGTAGATGGCACCTACCCTTCGAAGGAATGGCTGGATTCCTAAATTTCTTCAGGGCCACCAACCTAAACCCAACTGCCCAGCAACCAAAGCGCTAACACATTGATTATATATATATATATATATATAATTGATTATATATATATATATATATATATATATATATATATATAAAATTTTACTAATTGAAAAAAAATGAGTCGGACTTAAATTGAATTGAAAAAATAATTAAGTATTTGGATAAATTAAATTTTTAAATTGAGAAAAATAATTGTATTTTTTTAAAAATATTTAGATAAAATAGATAATTAAAATATAAAAAAATTAAAAAGGGCATTAAATTATTTTTTTTTCCCAAAATTGTTATTAATCTATCCAATTAAAATCTTTAAACCAGTGTAAAAAGAAATTAATTTATGTTTAAATTTTATTTTAATGACAGGAAGAAATATTGGCAAAAATACAGTTATGTTGATATACTTGATTCTATAATTTTTTTCACAAAATTTTCACTACTTCAGATAAATATTAATTTCATAAAAATTTATTTAACCAAAATAATAAGACTTTATAAAAGTATTAAAAAAAAAAAACAATCAAGATAAAAGCTAAAACACAATTGTATTCAACAAATTTAGAAAAAAAAAAAAAAAATCAGAAGCAATAAAATTAAAAGTGAAAATTACAAAAAACATAAATAAATAAACACAAAGAAAAAAGAAAAAATATCATAAATAAAAGCCAAAACACAATTGTGTTCAACAAATTTAAAAAAAAAATAAGAAGCCATAAAATTAAAAGTCAAAATTTCAGAAAACATAAATAAACAAACACAAAAGGAAAAAGAAAATAGATCATAACTCTAAAGTTTTCAAGAAAATAAAAGAGTAAATGAAGAAAAATCAATTTTAACAACAAAATGAAAAATACTATAGTCTCGGGTTTTCAACGAATCAAGCAAACAAATAAGGAAAACAACTTTAAGGGTTTTGCAAAATTCATTTTTAAGTGAAAATAGAGGAAAGCACAAAGAAAGTCAATAATATAAAATAATTGGAGCATTTTTATCTTCAAAATCACATAAATCCCGCTAATCGCTAATCAGTTTTTCAAAAGCTACTAGCGTTGAAATTTCGCTCATTTATAGTCTCTTTAAACGTTAGTCGTGATTTTAAACAAACATTATCATGTTGATAAAAATTACGAATGATATTTTTTTCCAACCGAACGCTTGTTCTTTCTCCTGAAACTTTGCAAACAAATACCCTATATATATATATATATTTGTTCTTTCTCCTGAAACTTTGCAAACAAATACCCTATATATATATATATAAACTTAAAAATTTAAACCAATATTTAAATAGCTCAATTGAACCTATGAGGAGAAATAATATAATATAAATTAAAAAAATATGTTTCTCTAATATAAAATTTCATCACATATTGTAGAACCCACTTTTTAATTAAATTTTATTTTTAATTAATTATAAAATTTTGAAAATGTTTTAAGATAAAAAAGATAAATAAAATTTTTTAAGAAATAAAAATTTCTAAATTTTTCATTCATGCAAAATTTTTTATAGCTCTTAGGAAAAAAAAAAATTCATAAATATCTCTAATTTAATTGCTACATGTCGTAATTACTCATGTAAAATTCAACTTTAATCTCATGAACAATAATAGGAACATATGACCATTAAATTAAAGATTTCTTGACATTTATATATTTGTTTGATTTTCTAATACATGTAAAAAGTATTGTATGAATGACATTTAAGATTTATAAATTTTAAAAAATTTTATAATTAATTAAAATTAAATTTTAATTCAAAAGTGAGTTTTATAGTTATAGTGCCTATTGAATTTCTATATCGAAGGAATATATATTTTTAATTTATATTATATGTTAAATTAAATATTAAAAAATTAGTGAATTTGATACTGAGGTTTTAGAAAAAAATTCGCAAATCCCTTTTAAGAAAAATGTCAAACTACATAATAATTTGTACTTTTCCCTTTGAAAAAATTAAGTTATGCATTTTGTGCTGGTAGAAATTCAACTTGTGAGGTCCAACCTCAGGCTAATCCTATCATATAGGATTATGGAAGCGTGAGCAGTCCGCATTTTTTAACTTTTCAAAATTATAAACGCCTTGTCCCATGAATTCCATTTAGAATTAATCAAATTTATGTATAAAATATACAAGCATGGAGAAGAAAATGAATTGGTAACCGAATTACTTTTGAAATTGCAAAAACCACTTCACAATTCTTCAACTACAGCTTTTCAAATGCGAAACCTCTAGTTCGTTCACTCAAACTCAACCAATTAAGCTTTTTCCTTTTATACTTTGAGATATATTTGATTCCCTTTCTTTATGACCCAAAATAAATTGAAGATTTATTCTTTAATATCACTTGAAAACTTTTAGGTTTATGTAGTATTGGATTTTAATTGCAAAGGCAATAAAGAAATATTTTATAATTAATTCTTTAACAAAAAAAAAACTCTTGTTGGTCACATTTTTGTCCTCAATTATCTTATATATTTTAATATTTTTATTTGTGCTTTTAATAGATTTTAATTATGATTCGTTAATATTTTTAATAAATTAAATCTAATAAGCATGCTTCAGAATTTTTATGTATTTAAGTTTCTTTTGTAGTCATTTTAATGAAAGAAAATTACAGGCTCAAAGCAAATAGCACAAGACCTGGCCAAAGGCATGGACCAATGGAGAAAATTGGCATAGGGGCCTAAATGTAATAATCCTAATTAAAAATTTAAACCGATTAAAACCTTATTACGAGAAGTGAGTATCGATAGACGATTTTTTATAAATTATAGAAAGTACATAGCTTAGATTTAATTATAGATAACTTAAGTTGGGTAGCTTGGCAGTTTGGAAGAAATAATTAGAGGGTTAAATGTAGTTAAAAAGAGTGTTAATTAATTAAATCAATTAAAAGATTAAAAAAGAAAATTTAGAAAACCTAGGTTTGAATATCTTTTTATATTCGATTTTTAATAAATTTGAAAGTACTCTTTTATCCAATTTTTCTACACACACCTAAATTTTAATGAATAATAGGTAATTTAAAAATGAAATTGAGTGAAATTGATAAACTTTATATACTTAAGTAAAGAAGTAAAAGAGATAGAAAAATAATAAGAAGAAAATGATAATTTTGTAAATTATGAGTGATGGAATCAAATTTTGACCAATAATTATAATAATAAAAAAAATGATTAAATGGGTAAGGTGGCCGGTCAAGTGAAAGAATTTCTACTAAAAAAATAATTTATTTATTTCATCTAAAATAAATTATACATAACTTTACCTTTTTATTTTTCTTTAATTTTTTTTTTCTAAATTCTTATTGGTTACTAATTATGAAAAATAAACATAATTAGAAAAAAAATTATTATTTTCATCTTCTTCCCCAAGCTTTGGAGGAAATTCTCATGTCCAAATTCTCCAAAAATTTTGCTTCATCTCACTTACTCAAATCACTTTCCATCTTCATTAATTTTTATACCTCCATCTCCAAAACTCCTTTTCTTCATTAAATTTGTAGATAGTTAAAGGAAATTTTTCAAAAAACTTCAAGAGGTAAAATCTTAAACTAACTCTATAATTTGAGTTAATGAGTTTTAAAGTTAATTTAGAGGTTTAATTAGTGAAAGAAAATAAGATTAGAAGTAAATGTTTGAAAATTCTGAATTTCCTGTGACTTGATAAAATTTTAGGACTGAGTTTTTATGCCCTTAAAGTTGGAATTTTAAGATTTTTAAAATATAAAAGTTATACACTACATGTCTAGATTATTTTATTTCCAGGAAGTTTTGTCAAATTCTTGATGTATTGAGAGATATAGATCACTAAGTAAGGTTTACTCGGGTTAGAGTTTGTGCTGAAAGACTCTACTGAGTTTTGAAATTTCGAGGACTTTAAGTTATGATTGATGAGAAACTCAAAACATAAAAAATCTTCCCCTGTGTCTTACTGAAATATCGTGAAAATAGAACATAAATTGGATATCTACATAGTGATTTATGAGCAAAACAGTGAGGGGTGTTCGGGTAGAAGTTGCAGGGTAGATTACAGATTTCAAGTCTATCTTCAAAATTCCACTATAAATTGTATAGAGTCTAGAAAAATATGATTTTTAGATATGTCAGAACCTCAGATGTCTAGTTTAAGTAGAAAAATAATAATTGAAGCAAATAGATAGATATAACTTGAGATATGAATAAAAGAAGTAGGGCTGCCCAAAACCAAAAGTTAAGAATCAAAGGGTTTTATAAAATTAACTTTAGAATTGTGTAATTAAATGTTAGTTTAGTACTAAAATATATTTCATTTATGTTATAGTTTCTAGAAGGAAAGAAAAAGAAAAGGAGTGTGAAGAGTCAGATCATCCATTTTGTCTTTACTAGGAGAAGTCACTTCTTCATTTTGTATTTTGGAGGTAAGTGATATATATATATTCTCTTACTTGTGTTTGAACTCAAATTAATTTGTTATGAATATTACCACATTGTTCATTGATGACCAAGAAATTCTAATTTTTCATTGTTCATTGTTGCTCCTAAATGAGTGTCAAACCCTAATTGTTCATTTTTTATTCATTTATCCACTTAATTGTTTCATCAACGTTCTTTCTTCTGTTTTGTTACATATTTGATATGATTGATATTGACATCCCTTGTATGCTATATACCTATTGAATAGTCCTTAAAATTAATTGTAAATTATTATTCATTGTATATGAAATTCGAATGTTAGCAATAATGAAACTACTCATCCGATGAAGTAGATATAATATCATCGGACTTGTGCACATGATTACATTGCCATCCCCAGTTAGGAGAGGGGTAAGGTTCTAGCATGTGATCTGAACAATCGTATAACTTTATTTACAGGCATGCTACTAGACTGTAGTCTCTGCCAGATTTATCAGTAGTTATTGCTAACGATTCCTAAAATATTGATTCATTAATGTTATATAATTTTGAAACTTATATTCAATATTCCTCAACTTGATTATTTATTCAGTACATTCATATTTATCGAATCTCATATTATTTTGATATATTGTTATTCTTGAACCTTCCTTGCAAGAATTAAATCTCATAAGTAAGGTTATATATATATATATATATATATATATATATATGTTATTCACTAAGATTTATCTCACCTCTTTAATGGTTGTTTTTCTTTTTCAGGAGATCGATAGATAAACGTGGTTCCAACTATAATCTTCCTCTGTTGTGAACCACATTTATCTATGTATTGTCTTTGCTTTTGATATTGGACTCAATAGAAGCTCCATAGTTTTTATTTAAAGAATCTGAGTTGTATATATATAATAGAAAGTAATAGTTGTATAATTAATTCAAGTATACTAAAATGTGAGAATTTAACTTAAGTTTCCTATATGAAAATGTGGGTATTGTGTTGATAATTATTAAAGTGCTTTGTATATTAAATTGTTAAAATGGAGTAGAGGGTATAAGGAGAACCTTTGGGAGTATTGTTTTTTGCAGGTTTGATATATATTGAAGGGAGGGACAAGTAGGTCTCGAGAATAGAGTAGAAAATATAATGAAAACCTTGCTTTTTTTGTAAAATTTGTATATAGGGGTTTCATGGGCTTAGGGTGCCTTATGTTTTCCTATACCCTAGGACCGTTATATTTTCTGAAATGGGGGATGTGATAATAAAACTAAGCTCCATGCCATGAAGCCAATCTTAAGTGAGCCCCACGACCATGGAGTCCATCCATAGTTGTGGGCCATTTTTTGAAAAGGCCCCATGGCCATGAAGTTTCTTGATTGCCATGGGACACCAATTATAAGGTCCACAGCCATGGAAACCTTCCATAGCCGTGGAGCCCTCTTTTTAAGTATCCTATGCCCTTGACCAAGTTTTTAAGTCTGTGGGCACTCCTTCAATCAAGCCAGGTAGAAGTCTTTCCATCCAAAATGATGCATTTTGGAGCAATTAAGATAAAAGAATTCAAACTAATTCAAAAGGGTCCAATATTAAGAAAATCAAATTGAAGATATTTAAAGATTGAAGACAATTAATAAGACAAATAAAGAAGTTTGATTTAAGGAGTAACTGAAGGGATTCAAAATGGTTATTATAAGAGAGACAAATGCACAGAAAGTGGGCGACAGAGAGTGAGAGCTCCCCACAAACTTTGAACTTTAGGTTTTATTTTGTTGTAACAAAGAAGACTCTAGGATTTCAATTCTTAGAGGCACCTCTCATCTTCCAGTTTTGTTTTTCATAGTTAGCTTCTGTAATTAGATTAAAATCAAAGTGGAGCATTGTGATTATGAGCTATATTTTGGAGGAGATCTACTTTTGAATAAGATTTTTTTCCCCTTAAACTCTTTAATTGCTTTTATTATATTTGTTTTAACATGGCTATTGTTAAAATAAAAATGATAAATGTTTTAAATATATTTATTACTTTTAAATCAATGATGAACTAATTCTCCTATTCTAAAGGGGGTTTAATGGAACCAATTAAGTGATGTATATTTAGGTTAATATCTTAAAACTTAGAATTCATTCAAATTATTAGTTTGTTCTTAATTCTATGTATGAGTGACAAACACTTGTATGCCAATATTAATTCATAAGACCTAATGATGTGGTTAATAGTAAATTTTCTCTATAACTATTATTCATCCTTTATTAATGGTTAAATTAATGCTAGAATTTATTTATAGAGACTCTAAGGAGCTTATAATTTATGGATGATTATTTTATGTGATTGTTTTGAGAAAATCCTAAATTTTGAAATTTTGAGAATTTTTATTTAGGAGAAGAGAACTCAAGGAATTAAGGATCTTTTGGATTTGAGTAAGAGTTGAGCTTGATTAGAAAGTTTTTTAGTGCTAAGAGATAAGTGTGAATTTCGTTTCATATATATGATTCTCTATATGAGATTTTTTGCTATATATATATATATATATATATATGTATATGCTATTTATGAATTCAATTTATTAAAACCCTCCTTAAATAGAATCTTTGAATGTTGATAATGACTTGGTTATTTTCCTTGGACCAAGTTCATTAATAAGCCTTTGTTATGCATAATATGATATATTATTCATATGTTGTGATCTCTTGATCACTTTTAATTACTGTTGAACTAATACATGATATGTATATCACGAAACATACATTATAGAACGCTTTTCCCAATGAGAGTTAATTCATTGGTCCAATGTGCACAGAGAAAATCTGGCTGATAGGGTATAGTATTGTGAACACTCATTTTTTACACCCTCGGACTCGTGCTGACCTGAACGGCACTCCTCAGAACCAAACCTGTGCTCGGACAGACTTAGAACCGCTTCAGAATGAAGCTGGGACACAGGTGCCACCCTCCAGGCATAGCATTGCCGCCAGAGCCACCTCCTCTGGGCGGCAACTGCCATACCTAGGGGCAGCAGCGTGACTCATTGCCACTGCTGCCGCCCTTCTTCATACTTTGTGCCGCCAAGGCACCCCGGCAGCGCCGCCACCCCCTTCCGACGGCAACTGCTCCTCTTGCCGGCGGCAGCGACGTTCTACACTTGTTTTCCTCCGAATCCCACATTGAAAAATGATGGGATTCGGCCCCCCAAACTCTTATTATAAATAGAGAGCCTCCCTCCATTTTCCAAATCATAAAAGGACACACCGAAACAGACATAAACACACATAAAGTCAGAAAAAGCAAGAAAAGACAAGAAAAAGAAGACAAGAAATCATTTTCATTATTAGATTTCGTGTTTTTCCCTCTCCAAGTCATATTTTCTTCTTTTTAGCTCTCTTTAAATTCAAAGAGTGGCTATTAGGGGCGTATTGAGCCTCTCAGTTAAATATTTTTCGAAATAAGGTCCCTCTGTCAGTTTGCTTTCTCAAGAGTTAAGAAGGCGTCTCGACCCATTTCCTCGGGCTTCATCCAATCCAAGGTGAAACTTCGATTCGGAAGAGCACTCCGTCCGCCAGTATCCCTAAAAGCTAGGGCAAAGGTATGGTCTCCTAACTCATCTTCTTTATTTTAGTAGAGCATTAAAATAAAGAATCAAAACATGATAAATTGGGCATAAAATCAACCCTCCTTCGTGAGAAGGAAGAACTGCGTGGGTTTTGATTCCCATTCGACGGGATACGCAGGCAAGCTGTATGAAAGCTTTAAGTCTAAAAAATGACAAAACCACCTCTTTCCTTTTAAATTATGTGCTTAACTTTATTTGATATATATTATTTGGGGAATGTGTGATCAACCTAGAACCCATAAGGGCTGGAGTTGATATCCCCTATTTTTTAAGGTATTTAAGATATAATAATTCACTTTTATTGCTTTCTTTTAATTGCTTTACTTACTTATATTGTTCATCCATTTAATTATTTGTTCATGCATCCTATCATTCCTTTTAATTGTTCATGAAAATCATTTTAAATCGAGGTTAAAATTGAAAGCCAAGTTCAACCGAAAACCTAGTCCCCGAATCCTCTTTGGTTTCAAGGACTAGTGCATTTTTCCTTTGGGATAAGATTGGAGTCAAAAT
>CANXYC010293234.1:0-10038 GCA_948193065.1 Aleurites moluccanus | reverse complement strand
ATTACCCACACCAAATCACAATCTTAAGGGCAAAAATCCTATAGTTTGATCCTACGATAGCTAAAATGCACCCGAACGATCCAACCGTCCGATTTTCCATCATTTAATCCAACGGCTAGATTTAATCAAGCCTAAACTATTGTCATAGGATCAAACACACCTTATAATCCCATATTAATGGTAAAATTACAATAAGGTCCTTAATCCACTCCGAAACCCCTCAAACACCTCCGTTGAGCTGTTTTCCCGAAATTGTCTCCAACCGAGTATATTTTTCCATATAATTTTCAAATAAATAAATTAAGACCATTTACATTCACTTTTATTCTTTCCTCTACTAGAATATACTGTTAAATTTATAAAACCTCGAAAAACTGAAAAAAATACAATTTAGTCCCCCGAGCACCAAAAATTCCAAAATTACCCGATTGAGTCCTAACTGACTCTAAACCAATTCTATGCCTAAAATTGGGTCATATAACATGCATAAATATAAATTCCATGCATAGACACATCATATTAACATATCATAAAGAAAGGAAAATAATTTCCCTAAAGGTCCCTATCAGGGTTTAGGCTAAGGTGTTACAACTTGCTCAAAGAGAGCAGCCTCCATGTTTTCTTCCCAATCTTGCTCTAGGAAGTAGATGGGCTCGCGATCCTCCAAACTAAGCCTCTCCTTTTAGCTTCAATTCTCATCTTAGCCCTCAACTCCACCTCTTCTAGATCCTCCTCAGTAGGTTTGTATCCAAGTCCAAAGGGTGGGTTGGCTATTGGATATTCCCTGAAAGAAGTTATCCCCTACTGATTCCTCCCGAGACCTCCTTCCTGTTCAATGAACTATATGGTATCAAAGGAGAAACCAGATAAAAGGACACTGTTTGGTTCAGGCTGAATTCCCAGAATAGGAGCAGAGCTATGAACCTCACTTTTCCCATGAGTGTCACCTTTGATGGTGACTACAGCAGTTCCATGAGGCATTTTAAGATGGAACAACCTTCGCTTTATGTATCCAGGGTCTTCCAAGGAGGAGGTTAAAGCAGACAAGCACATCAATCACTTGGAAGGGAACAAGAGTGGTTATAGGTCCGATTGTTACATCCAGAGTAGCCACACCCAAGACCTCTCTTTTTGTATTATCATAGGCCCTCACAATCTGATCAGAGGGAGTGAAATCTGTAGCCCCAAGGCCCAAGCAACTTGCCACTTTCAAAGGGCACACATTCAGAGCTGACCCATTATCAACCAAAACCATAGGGATCGTCTTCCCTTGAGTCATCACAGTTATATATAGAGCCTGATTGTGATTTTCTCCTTCTCTTGGTAAATCATGATCAGTGAAAGAGATGGAAGCAACCTTGGTTGAGCTAGTAAGGGAAGCCACCAAGGTTTCGGGAGAAATATCAATTGGAGCTTGACACTGATTCAATGCCTTGCAAAGAGCTTGGCGATGTGGGAAGGATGACTGGATGAGACTCCAAATGGAAATATTGGCTTGGGTTTTCTTTAACTATTTGAGGATAGCATCCTCTTCAGGCTCATTATTCATCTTTTCCATAGGAGGGGGAACATGCTGGACAGGCTGCTGTATTGATGGGTTTGGTTGATAGAATCTTTAACTTCTTGAGATCGCGTCTATTTCCTCCATAAAATCGTTGAGATCTAATACATAGCAAAAATCATCATTTGATTTAATCAAAGAGATTAAATCCATTTCTGTGTCTCCAGAGTGGAGGACATTGACTTGATGGTTTGGAAGAGGGTTGGTGTTGATGTTGGGCCTTGTTTTTGTTGGAATGATATCGCCACTATCCACCAAGTCCTGGATCCTATGCCTTAGGTTCTTGCATATTTCTGTTGTGTGCCCTGCAGCCTGATGATACTCGCAATACTCGCTCATGTTCCAACTTTTGGGCAAAGGATTTGGGGGTGCCCTAAGCTCTAAAGGCTTCACCAGATTTGCCTCCAATGCCTTCTTGTATACCATGACTATTGGCATGCCTAGATCAATAAAAACCCTCCTTTCGAGTCACACAGGAGGATGGTTGGAATAGCAGCCACTTCCCCACCTTTCTGATTGGCGGAAGAGTTGTGAGTAAAATGGACGTTCTTCTTATACCTTGAACCAGAGGATTCTTCCTTGATTTGCCCACTTTGGATCAAATCCTCTATTTTTGATGTTGTGGCGATAAGGGCTTTGAAGTCTAGTAGATATTAGGTTTGGAGATGAGTCTGGTAGCTTGGAAGGAGATTCTTGATGATTATATCAATCTGCTCTTGCTCAGTAGGCCTATTTATCATTTGGACTGCTTTAGCCCTCCATTTAGTGAGAAAAGTGGAGAAGGAGTCCCTTTGTTGTTGCTTGGTAGTCTCCAAGTCTCTCCTAGTGATATCCACTTCAATGTTATAATGATATTGCTTAACGAAAGCATTGCAAATATCATTCCATGTCTTCTTGAAGTTGGAGTCCATGTCCACAAACCATCTCATCGCCGCACCTGTGAGCGACTGTTGGAATAATTGAACAAGGAGCTCATTGTCCACCCCTAATGGATTCATAGCCCCCAAATACATTTTCAAATGAGTCTTGGGGTAGGTAGTGCCATCAAACTTGTCCATGCTAGGCATTTTGAACTTTGGAGGGACCCTAGAATTTGGGAACAGAGTAAGTGAATCCACATCAATCAGATCCTCATGCTTTTTGATATTTTTCAGAAGCCTTTCCATGGCTTCGAATTTGTCCATCAACTTCTTGGTTTCTGCTGAGTTGGAATTCTCCCCACCATGAAAAAGATTCTGAGAGGTGGATGGCATAGTGCGGCCGGTCAAATTGACAGTCTGTGGTGGAATTGTGGCTTCCAGTACTTTCTCGTTATTCGTCAGATCAATAACAAGGTTTGGTGGAAAGGACGAAGACGTATTAGGAGCATCAAGCTAAGGGGCACTTGTTCCTTGGCCCATCATGGTTTTCACCTCACTAAGGATGGATTGGCGTTGCGTATCAAGGGCATGGCTTAGGGCAACCTGGAAGTTATCCTCTTGCTTCTTGAGTAGGGTAGCTAACATTACTTTTATGGCCTCCATACCGGGTGTTGTGCTTTCCATTTGTACCTTTAAAAAGAAACATTCAGAATTAGGTCAGGGTGGTCCAAAACCTAAACAAGGATGGACAAAGGTAAGGTTTGAAGATTCTTATGGGTGGTCTAATGGGTTCAAAGTTTTGGGCTTTGGGTTTTGCGGGTGGTTTAATGGGCTCAAAGCTTTGGTTTCGACCATTGACTTATTGGTTCTTAGTCCACATAATGCATGAATGCATGGTTATGCATGGATGCATGTATGCATGAAGAAAACAGGTTTCATGATGACAGTTTAATACTATTATGGTTCATGGGCCCTAAGGTCCAAGGTCTAATGTTCATTACATGAAGGCTAGGTGGCTTGGTTTAAGGGTACCCATCACACTAGAGCAGTGATATACCTAACCACATGTGAAACAACGAGTTTCGCGTGGGTCCAACAGTACTACTGCTCGTTACACCTCAAAAGGATCTTTGAGGATTCGTCGCGGGGTGGATGCTTGTGCTATCTCCCAACATACTCAAAGAGAGTTGTCGAAACAATGCTACTCGCTATCCAAAGTTTACATTTCGTAACTGGTGATGTAGTGATGCATGAAAATCAAGGTTAAACCAAAAGCCAAGTAAAAAGTCATTTTAAAAAAAAAATTCAACCAATTGGTAGTCCTCTTTAACTTTTGAAAAAAGTTTGTCCCCAGTGGAGTCGCCAGCTATGAGGCCTCACCCGAGCACCGCCGTCCGGGCCTCGTCCTCTTTGAAGGAAAAAGAAAAAGAGAGGCGTTGTGGGCATCGGAGTGCTCATATAGGGGCAATTTCTCACGGAGGAGACGAGCTTAGCGCCTTTTTTTGAAAATGATTTTGATGTTTTGAAGTCGCCACCTTAAGTTATTTTTTTATTGGGAAAATTTAAGGTAAAAACCCATTTTGACTCCAATTTTATCCCAAAAGAAAAAAGTGCACTAGTCTTCGAAACCAAAGAGGGTTCAGGGACTAGGTTTTCGGTTGAACTTGGCTTTCAATTTTAACCTTAATTTAAAATGATTTTCATGAACAATTAAAGAATGACATATAAGATGCATGAGCAAATAAATAAATGCATAAACAATTGAAATAGAATAAAATAATTAAAGAGAGCGATAAAAGCAAATTATTACATCTCAAAACCTCAAAAATAGGGGATATCAACTCTAGCCCTTATGGGTTTTAGGTTGATCACACATTCCGCAAATAATATAGTCGACAAATAAAGTTAAACAAATAATCAAAGGAAACGAGATGTTTTTTGTCTTTTTTGGATTTGAAGCTTTTATACAGCTTGCCTGCATATCCCGTCGAATGGGAATCAAAACCCACGCAGTTCTTCCTTCTCGCGAAGGAGGGTTGATTTTATGCCCAATTTATCATGTTTTTATTTTTTATTTTAATGCTTTACTAAAATAAAGAAGATGAGTTAGGAAAACGTACCTTTGCCCTAGCTTCTAGGGATGCTGGAGGACGGAGTGCTCTTCCGGAGCGGAGTTCCACCTTGGATCGGATGATGCCTCGAGGAGCTGAGTCGGGATGCCTTCTTAGCTCTTAAGAAAGTGAATCGGCGGAGGAACCTTGCTTCGAGGAAATATTCAACTGAGAGGCTCAATACGCCCCTAATAACAACTCTTTTAAATCGAAAGAGAGCTAAAGAAGAAGAAAATATCACTTAGAGAGGAAAAAAAAAAAGACGAAATCTAGTGACGAAAATGATTTCTTGTCTTCTTTTCCTTGCTTTCGCGAGTCTTGGCATGTTTCTGTCTGTCGCTGTCTATCTGAAAGGTGGGGGGAGGCTCTCTACTTATAATAGGAGTTTTGGGATCGAATCCCATCAATTTTCGATGTGGGATTCGGAGAAAATCGGATGCAGACCGTCGCTGCCGCCAGTAAGAGAAGACATTGCCACCAAAAGGGGGTGGCAGCACCACCATAGTGCCTTGGCGGCACAGGCTGTGAAAGAGGGCGACTGCCGTATCAAGGAGCTGCGCTGCACGGCGGCTGCCGCCCAGAGGGGGTGGCAGTGCCGCCACCCTTCTCTGGCGGCACTTCCAAGGCTGGAGGGCGGCAACTGTGCCCAGACTCCATTCTGAAGCTACTTCGGGTCTGCCTGAGCGAGGGTTTGCTTCTGGGGAATGCCGTTCGAGTTAGTGCGAGTCTGAGGGTATAAAAAATGAGTGTTCACACTATAATATCTACCATAAAGAATGGTGGTCTATCTACTTTATATGTAAAACTCTTATATATTGCCATAGGATCAACTATTGGATGGTTAAATCCAGAGTGAAGAGTACAAGCTCTGATACCAATTGAAAGTCCCTTTGGCAATCAAGAGGGGAGAGGGGGGTGTGAATTAGTTGTTTAACAAATTAAGGGAAAATTAAAAGTTAATCACAAAATGAAATAGCAGAAGTAAGTAAACTAATTCAATAATGAATTTTTATGCATGTATGAATGAGCAAAATATAAGGAGTGCAGGGAAGAGAGAATCAAATATAAGATTTATAGTGGTTCGGTCAACCATTGCCTACGACCACTTTTTAAGATCACACTTGAGTTTTTTACTTCAATCCTTTTATAGGTGCAAGATCAAATCCAAGTATTTAGGCTCACACTCAAACCTTTAAAAAGTGTTTTCAAAGGCTTACACTTCAAACCTTCACAAGTGTTTTATCAAAGGCTCACACTCAAACCTATACAAGTGTTTTACTAAGGCTCACACTAAAACTCTTTAAAAAGTGTTTTATAATAAATAATATTTTCAAGCCATAAATATGAATGATTTGGTGCAATAGCTCAATAATGAGTTCCCAAATGTTATTCTCTTATTTTTAAGTTTTTCACCAATTCATATTTATACCATTAGATGAAATATAGCTGTTTGACTTCATTTAATGCCAAAAAGTGCGATTTAAAACTTTTCCAATGGTTAGTTTTTATTGCTGATTTTTTAGAGTAGTGGGGCTACTAAAAGTGTAGCGGGCACTACTTAATTAGTAGTGGATGCTACTTAGCTCATTTCCCAAATTTGAGCTACTGGACTTTCAAGACTTCTCAGTAGCAGCTGCGACTGATTGGTAGTAGGCGTGACTTTATTTATATTTTGAGATATACAACTCCAAATCATGATTTTTTTTTTCGATGGAAACTTTTAGATGTCTAATACAATATTTTAGTTTATGAAAACTCCAAAATCGTCCATCTTCATACTTTAAAAATAAAAAAATTTTATTGCTCAAATCTGCAAGACAGTTTGAGTATGCTTCACTAATTCTTCAAATTCTCCTTCCGTAGAAATTAGAATCACTTAATTCTTTTTTCATATGAAAGTAAACATCTAAAACTTCAATTATATGAAATATTATATATAAATTCTTCTTCTATAATTCCCAACAATATTTTAAAATTACCTAACTGTTTTGTCCTAGTCCGACAGTTTGAGCATAATTTATTTAAAAATTCATATCTCTCTTTTCCAATGTCCAATGCTCAATCTAATTTATGTTCCTAAAATTAGACATCCATATAGGATTCATCATCTAAACAATCTATATAAGGTGCAACATTTGATTAAACTTAATGATTCATTGGATGAGTTAAACCTATAGTTTAGCATTGGTCATGATTTCTCATGCCTTAACCAACTCAAATAAATTATTAGCATAATTAACACAATCAACATGTTTTGTTATCATCAAAATCAAAATCAAACCCAAGGGATCCAACAAAGGTTCCTCAAAAATCTCATCACAAAGCTTCATCATCCACAGTTTGCAGCTTCATGGCATGCTTGTAATTGAGTATGTGCATCCTTGGATCTCCTAGACCACCATACTTCTCCATTGTTAATGGTTTGAACTTCGAGGGCATCATGTACTCTTAGATCCTCTTGACTGTAGGCAAATTATTTTCATACCGGGTGTACTTAAAGTATAAAAATTATAGCGAAAGCTATTTAAAATATTTATTACTAAGAACACCCTACAAGCATCTACAATTTTGTGGCCAAAATACATCATACATAGACTTAACAATACAAAACTTAAGGAATTACCTCTTGAAGGCAGAAATCAAGGATTCCAAGCACACCAAATATTTTGACTTTTTATATTCATGTTCGATTGGCAGTAGAAAATGATATTACCTTTTAATATCATAGGAAAGCTTACTCGTCTAATCCAGGAAATCCCTTTTCCTTATTGATTCCCATAAATCATGGTTAACCCTTAGCAATAGATACCATGATTATCCAATCGAATATAAATGTTCAGATATACGTCCAAATTCCATGAATCTACAGATCATGATTACCGTGCACTCTAATCCCTTCGTTCTAAGATCTTGATCTTGGCTAGGGTCAAGGATTGGTCAAACCCTAATACCAAGATAACTATAACCATGTCACAACTCAATTCTTAATGTCAATACATTGGCCAAGGATTTCATATCAAGAAGAATGTGATGACATAGGATCTTGACTCTGTTTACTCGGAGGAACGAATCCTTTCTTGGTCGATCATATGCCCCAATATATAACTAGCTAAGGCTACCACATACTATATGTTGGTGCATGGATAGTCCTGTCATATAAGCAGTAACAAACCTTAACCACCCATATATGAAACATATATCACCTCAATTCAAAGGATTATATGAACTATCATCATCTAGATGATTGATGATTGACTGATAGTAAAATTCCATGTCGTCATCATCCAATGTCACAGTTCGATCACTCATCCTATGAGTATCCATATGTTTATCTTGACATCATGTCAAGAGGATTGTGATTCACCGCTTTCATAACATTAGTAACCTGTACTAACTAGAAAGATAAACAGGGGTGATGACCTTTTCAAATCTAATACGGCCAGAGGTAAGAGTTAAATGGCCATGAACAGTTTATAATACTTGTACTAGATTGAACAGTCACCTTATTCTCCTCAACCAAGAATCGTTCATCTAACAAATACTTATGGACAGTATTCTCAACATAAATAAAAACCATCATAATGAAGAATAAAAACATATATATTTTTTAATATATAGCCAATAGAAATTTGGTTACAAAAATATTTATAAAGATATATGGCTCGTAAGGCATACAATACTAACATTGACAAAAGCATATTTTAGGTTTAGGAGCGAACTACTACCTTTCTTTTCCTCGCTCCTTCCTATCCGATTAAGCACTATTTTTATTTTTTCCTCGAGGTCAATAGGCTTTTTTTTTCCCTTGATGTTCCATCATCGTGCGAGGTCTCCTAATGAGAATGATTTTACCGCAGGTCTCCTCTCCTCTCATGCTCTCTCTTCCTCGAACTAGAGCCAGACTCCCCAACCTTATCCACTAATCTTCCCCTACTCCTAAAATCAGTTTCACTTTGTTGAGTGGCCTCAAATAAATGCTATAGATTTTTTTCTCGGATCAGACTTCTGAAGGGTATTGGTCTGTCATCAAGGTGTGGGCTCCTTTTTGCTAGCGAGCCTTCTTTGCGAGGCATCCTTTCTTCTTCCTTTGCTAGTAGAGATTCCTCTCTTGTTCCCCTCACCACATCATATACAAGCATTCCAACAACAATTCCACCTAAGGTTAAGTTCTCTGGGCTATTTGTCCCAAATAGGAGCCTTCTCAAGGACTCTCTTATGCAAGCGTCTATATCGAGCTCAGTAGCATTCGTGGGGGTGTTTGGAACTGATTTTCAGGTAGGGGTATGATTTTGTTTTTGTTGGTGGGGTTTAGGTCTAGGTGGTTTTGTATCTCATCATTTTGATTTGGGTTTGAGGTAGAGGGTAGGTTAGCTGGTGTTTTAGACCTTTTTGGATGTGGTTGGTGTCTCAGATCCTCAAGCAAATGGTTTGGTAGAAAAGAATATAAATGCTATAATTCTCAAAGAAAGAAGAAAGTATTTAAAAGACTGTTTTGGAATTAATGTTTTAGGAAATGTAAACAATCGTTTCCGACAGACGGCGCCAATTTAGTGGGCCTAATAACTCTTCAAATGATAAAGACCTCTTAAATACGATTGAATGATTGCTTGAAGTGGTTTGGGCTTTATGAACCTGAGAAAACAAAGGAGAAATAGCAAGTGAGGGCCAAGACTTGACTTGACAATAAACCTTTTGATACCTGAGTCAGTAAGGGCATTAACTTAGAGAAATGAGCTTCAATGAGTTTGAGACAAAGAGAATTATTTGTATTAAAAGTTTTGAACCCTCCATTAATGGAGTTTACCTCTTATATGACCAGGTGTTGTGTTGATGATGTGGTAAGAGAGTCACGTGTCACGTCCCCATTCGCCCTTAACAGAGAAAGGTGGTTGTATCAACGGGTCATGGGCTGCCTTATCTATTTGTGTGATAAGTTATTTGATACGTTTACTCCACACTGCTCCATGCAATATATCCTGTGTCGCCAATGATGGCTGGTGTGTTAGATTGAGGTTGTAGCATCATTCCAAAATGAGATTGGGTATCAAAGTATTTACTGAAGAGAGAAGTGATGGATAGCCTGGCACCCTTTGCTCGCCCCAAGCCTTATGTCAAACTCTCATGAGGCCAGCACTCTTACTTTACATATGCAAACATACATCCTTCACTGCCTGGGGAGATTTTGGGTAAGATTGGGCGAACATATTAGCAATCCAGGTCAAGCCTCCTTTTATGCGAGAATACCTTGTTTGCTTCCAGATTTCTCTAATAGACTTATCTTGTAGTGGCTAAATACATCGTCTTGAGTCCAACCCTTGAGCCTAACTTAATTTCCCATAGCGTATATATATATATATATATATATATATATATATATATATATATATATATATATATATATATATATAAATAAATATAAAAAAATATATGTAATAGAGATATATAAAAAAAACACAAAAATATATATCGCGCTATATTTTATATAGAATATGGGTCTCTCTATATG
>CANXYC010293207.1:0-10242 GCA_948193065.1 Aleurites moluccanus | reverse complement strand
TGAAATGACCATTTTGCCCCCAGTTCACCAAAAACTCAAAATTTTTTGATTTTGTCCTAACAGCCTTTAAACCACTTCTATGCATAAAATCAACTCATATAACATGCATAACTATCAATTTCATGCATAAATACATAATATCAACAAGTTCAAAAGAAAGGAAAAATTTTCCCCCTAAGTTCCCTTTAAAGCTTCAAATGAGGTTTAGGTTGAGGTGTTACATATTTATTGGCGATGCATACAGATTCACTGAGTATCTTATATACTCATCCTTTTCTCTATTTAACAATTTAAGGAGAGGAGTAAATTGCAGAATCCCATCTTCAGACATTCAAGGATTTCTGCTTACTACTAATTAATGTAAATATTATATATTCTGTATTTTGGTGTTCATGTTCTAGCTGCTCCATAGGGTATGTATGAGTTAGTTAGGATATGAACATGTATATGTATGTGATGATATTTTATGGTATGTGATGATATTTTATTTTATATGATGATAATATGATATGTTATAATGATTGTTACAACCAACTGCACTAAATTATAGAAAGAATTACAGAATGACAAAATGAATGGTAATTAAGTAAAACGAATAATTAATTGATGGTTATAGATTATGCATGTGATACTGGGTTCTATGGGTGTCGGTCGCCATTGGCATCTCCTGCATCCTAGGACCGTCGCGATGCGGAAACGGGTCATGACAGAGGTGGTATCAGAGCAATAGGTTATAGACATCAGAGATCTAGGTTACAGATAAATAGTATCTGAATTACAGAGGAATAATGACTAAGTACAGAAGGGGGGTAGAATTAAGTAAACCATGGATCTTAGGAATTCATGTGTCGTCTTTTACTGTATTCATCTGATATATGCTAATATTTTGCATTTCTATAATATGCTGAGTACGTTTCTCATTTTTTTGACAGATTACAAAGATGTCCGACGATAGGGACAGAGATACTCGAGAGGCAGAGGTAGCCTCTAATGAGTCTTTGGTCAAAGAGTTCTCAGTCTTAGAGGGTTCGTCCAGATTTTGACGGACTACAGAGGATACAGAGAGGGGGCGATAATCCATGGAGAGTTGAGATGATGAGAGGATTGATGGAGTTATGTAGAGATTTAGCAGATTTGAGGCGGGAACATCAGAATGTACCGCCACCACCAGTTCCAGCAGTAGTGCCCCCACTTATGATACTAGAGACAATACTAGTTACACCGGCTCCTGTACAGCCAGTAGGGGTTCCTGAGGAGCCTGCTGTACATGGAGGCCGTAGAGTTATTGAAGAGGGTGGTGTATCTATGTTTAGCTTTCTGAAGCTAAACTTACCAGAGTTCAGGGGCGATAGAGACAATGACCCAATGGATTTTCTGGAGGAGGTTGAGAAGGTAGTTAGGAGACTACCTTATTATGAGCTTAGAGCTGTTGAGTTAGTGGGATTGTTGTTAAAGGGGAAGGCTTGGACTTGGTTTTCAAGGAGGATGGAGCCCAGGTTATATGGTGAGCATCCACCCTTATGGGTTTGATAGATGAGTTCATTACTGAGGGGGTGAAGACCTGTAACCTGATTCAGTTTAAGCAGTTGGAGCAGGGTAACAGATCAGTAGAGGAGTATGCCGAGGAGTTCATTAGGCTGAGTAGGTATGCTACTCATATTGTTTCTACTGAGGCGGATATGATCAGCAGGTTTAGGAGAAGGTTATATGCTGCACTTCATAATGCTCTGTTGGCTACATAATTCACTTCTCTGACGTCAGTTATCGACAAAGCTACACAGATGGAAGAGAAGTATAAGACAGAGAGGTCAAAGAGGGACCAGAAGAGGAAAGGAGGTCCAGGAGCTCAGGTTAGGAGGAGGGAGAGTAGCTCCTAGCCTAGGTAGGCAGAGCCAGTACCCTGATTTTATCATCGACCTTCATTTGGTAGTCAGAGGAGGAGAGTTCAAAGTAGGGGACCACCAGTGGTACAATTAGCACCTGCTTATTCACAGGGTTCTTCGAGACCAGTTGCATAGACTCCTAGTGTACCTATTTATGGTTTCTGTGGTCGGAGGCATAGAGGGGAGTGTTGATGATAGTTTGATGCCTGTCTGAGATGTGGACAATATGGTCACTATGCTAACAGATGTCCTTTGAGGGGTGAGCAGCAGCCATCTGCTATGGTATCTCAGCTGATAGTATAGATGAGTCAGAATATGGGCAGAGAGGCTTTAGGAAGAGGCAGAGGTAGAGGAGGATAGGCTCCCAACAGTAGTCAGGCCTCAGCGGGCAGGGGTCAGGGCAGAGTATTTGCAGTTAATACCCAAGAGGCACAAAGATCAGACAACGTGGTCACAGGTACTATCTTGATTCAGAATGAGATTGCTGATGCTTTATTTGATTATGGTGCTTCTCATTCCTTTGTGTAACCTCATTTTACACCTAAATTGAATAAGGAAAGGAAATTATTAGACGTGCCTTTAGTGATTTCTACACCGATGGGTGAGAGTGTTGATGTGGACTATTACTATCCTGACTGTGTGATTGAAATTGATGATAAAATGTTGCATGCTTATTTGATTGAACTGCCATTGTTAGAGTTCCATGTGATTTTGGGTATGGATTGGCTTACGAGGCATCGAACAGTTATTGATTATTATCAGAAGAAGATTAGGTTTCAGCCTGAGGGGCAGCCAGAGTTTGAGTTTCAGGGTGATATATGAGAGTTCATAGTAAATCTGGTTTTTGTTATCTAGGCCAGAAGGATGATTGGGAAAGGATGTTCAGCGTATTTAGCCCATGTGATAGATGTGCATAAATCTTATGTAGAGCTTGATCAGATACCGATAGTTCAGGAGTTTCCTGATATATTTCCTGAGGAGTTGCCAGGATTGCCCCTAGATAGGGAGATTGAGTTTGAGATTGAGGTGCATGGAGGCACTGATCCTATATCTATTCCTCCTTATAGGGTGGCACTAGCTGAATTGAAAGAATTGAAGGTGCAGTTATAGGAGTTACAGGATAGGGGATTCATTAGACCGAGTAGTTCTCTTTGGGATGCATCGGTACTGCAGGGTGTTAGCCATTTTTCAAAGATTGATCTGAGGTCTAGGTATCACTAGTTAAAGATTAAGAAGGGTGATGTACCTAAGATTGCCTTCAGGACTCGATATGAGTATTATGAGTTTTTGGTGTTGCCATTCGGATTGACTAATGCACTGACTGTGTTTATGGATCTAATGAACAGGGTGTTCAAGTTATTTTTGGATAAGTTTGTCATTGTATTTATTGATGACATTCTTGTCTACTCCAGGAGTGAGGAGGAGTATGTGGAGTATTTGAGGATTATATTGCAGACACTTCGAGAGCATCAGCTGTATGCTAAGTTGTCTAAATGCCAGTTCTGACTAACTAAAGTATGTTTTCTGATGCATGTGATTTGTAAAGATGGTATTAGGATGGATCCTCAGAAGATTGAAGCAGTTGCGAATTGGCCTCAGCCTACCAGTGTTTTTGAAATTCGTAGTTTTCTGGGTATGGCAGGGTATTATAGTAGGTTTGTGAAGGATTTCTCTAGGATTGCAGCTCTATTGACTAAGCTGACTTGAAAACAGGAGCGTTATCTATGGATTGATGAGTGTGAGCGCAGTTTCCAAACTTTAAAGACTTGCCTCACCAGTGCTCTAGTGTTAGCATTGCCAACAGAGGGAGAGAAATGTATGGTATATTGTGATGCTTCACGAGTTGGTTTAGGATGTGTATTGATGCAAAATCAGAGGGTAATTGCTTATGCTTTTCGGCAATTAAAGAAGCATGAAGCGAATTATCCGACACATGATTTGGAGATGACAGCTGTGGTATTTGCATTGAAGATTTGGAGGCACTACTTGTATAGGTCTAAATATGAGATATATACTGATCATAAGAGTTTACAGTATATATTTCAGCAGAAGGATCTGAATCTTCGGCAGTGCAGATGGGTGGAGTTGCTTAAGGATTATGACTGTGAAATCCTTTATCACCCGGTAAAGCCAATGTAGTGGCTGATATATTGAGCAGGAAGTCCATGGGCAGTTTAGCTCATATCATAGTTGGCAAGAGACCCTTGATTCGAGAGATGAGGGATTTTGCAAATATGGGTGTGAAGTTGGATTTGGGATCCCAGGATCATAATCAGGCTCTGATAGCCTAATTTCGGGTAAAGTCACTGTTGCTTGATAATATTAAAGTGGCTCAGGATAGAGATCCTTATCTACTGAAGCTTAAGGGAGATGTGCAAAATGGCAAAATGACAGAGTTTACAGTAGAGGATGGTGTACTGAAGTGTGGGAAGCGTAAATATGTACCTAATATGGATGGACTACGGGATCAGATTATGAGAGAGGCTCACTATTCAGCATATAGTGTACATCTAGGGATTACCAAGATGTACCATGATCTGAGGGATATATATTGGTGGCCTGGTACGAAGGGAGATGTAGCACGGTTTATCTCTAAATCCTTAGATCCTTAGCCTTTCAACAGGTTAAGTTTGAGCATCAGAAGCCATCAGGGTTGCTTCAGGAGATTGAGTTGCCCGAGTGAAAATGAAAGTAGGTTACCATGGATTTTGTAGTGGGTCTACCGAGGACTACTAGGGGTTATGACTCCATATTGGTGATTGTAGACCGGTTGACGAATTCTGCTCTTTTCTGGAGGTTAAGACCAATTATTCAGCAACTCAATATGAACAGTTGTATATGGATAAGATTGTGTGACTTCATGGAGTTCCTTTGATGATTATTTCAGATAGTGGTATACAGTTTATCTCCCGGTTTTGGTAAAAATTTTAGGAGGCTATGGGTACTCAGTTACGGTTCAGTACTGCTTTCCATCCGCAAATTGATGGGCAGTCGGAGAGGACAATCCAGACTTTGGAAGATATGCTTAGATTGTGTGTTCTGGATTTCAAAGGTAATTGGGATCAATATCTACCATTGATCGAATTCTTATATAACAATAGTTACCACTCTTCTATTAGTATGGCTCCATTTGAAGCACTATATGGTAGGAAGTGTAGATCTCCAGTATGTTGGGTAAAGCTAGGGAAGAAGCAGCTAGAGGGACCAGAGTTGATCAGAGAAATGATGGAAAAGGTGCCTATGATTAGAGATTGGATGAGGATTGCTTTCACTAGGCAGAAAAGCTATGCTGATCCGAAGAGGAAAGATGTACACTTTGTAGTTGGTGATCATATTTTCCTTAAGATCTCACCGATGAGAGGCATTATGAGATTTGGGAAGAAGAAAAAGTTATCACCAACGTTTATAGGCCCATTCAAGATTCTTGAGAAGATAGGTAATGTGGCCTATAGATTGGCTCTATCACCTAATATAAGCCATGCTCATCCAATTTTCCACATCTCGATACTGCGAAAATATGTATCTGATCCATCACACATATTGGAGGTACAAGATGTGGAATTCAATGAGGACTTTTCATATGAGGAGCTTCCAGTGGAGATAGTTGATCGACAAGTCAGACAATTGCGGAACAAGGAGATCCCTATGGTAAAAGTACTCTGGAGAAACCAGTCAATGAAGGAGTGCACTTGGGAG
The DNA here is from genome assembly GCA_948193065.1 of Aleurites moluccanus. Lineage (NCBI taxonomy): Eukaryota > Viridiplantae > Streptophyta > Magnoliopsida > Malpighiales > Euphorbiaceae > Aleurites > Aleurites moluccanus. Next base: position 4,663 of record CANXYC010293207.1, on the reverse strand, counting down.
AGCGATCAAGAGATGAGAGACAGATATCCATTTCTGTTCCATCAATAAGGTATGCATTTTATTTAAATTCGAGGACAAATTTATTTGAAGGGGAGTAGAATGTAATACCCTCGAAAGTCATAACTTATATGCATGAATTAATTCTCAGTATATGGTTTAAAGGCATTAAAATGATGAAACATAATTTTAGAGACACAGTTATAAAGCGAACAAAACACTTTTTCAGAAATCGGCGGTGTCGGAAACACTGCGGAGAAATTAGCTGTTCGGTCAATAGATGAATTTTTGATTCTGAACAGGGGGTAAAAGATCACATAAATGCAAGTGTAATTTTGGTAAAAAGAAAGAAGTGAAAAAATTTAGGAACACTGAAAAAGTAACTGATGGCAAAATCGTAAATAAATGAAACTTCGAGGGAAATAGTGAAAATGATTCTGTCTGGGTTTTAGAATGAATCTGAAACTATTTTTATAAATAAGTATAAATTAAAATAAGCCTTTTGAATTCCTACTTTGAAATCCAATTCTTGACAAAATTGTCAGAATAAATTACAGAAGAAGTTGGGGTCAAAGTATAATTACTTGAAAGTTTAAGGACCAAAATGGAATTTTTCATTATGATTTAATATAAAAGCAACACTTAGTTAAATTTCTATCATCTTCTTCTTCTCTTCACATGGTGGCCGAACCTTTCTTGCCATTCTTCCTCCATTTCTACTTCATTTTTCCAACCAAAAATTCATAGAAAACTTGAAATCCAACCTTGATTCAACCATTTCCATCTATTTCTCACTTGGAAAGCTAAAGGAAATCAAGAATCTTGGACTTCATCAATTCGGCTATTTCATCCATTTTAGGTAACCAAATGATTTGTTTAATTTTATTGTTTATTTAGATGATTTAGACCTTGAATTGAATGGGCTTTAGGTTATATTGCATCAATTGATACATTTGGATAAAAATCCCTCATTTGCTAACCCTAATTGAAGTTGTATGATTGAGCTTGATTAATTAGTGTTAGTTTTTGTTGTTTAAGCTTAGCATATATTTATTGGAGGCTATTAGATGATTAATTGATGATTATTTTGGTGTAGAAAATAAAGATTACTCAAGTTGTGCATATTACCTCCTTTGAAGCTTTGGGTGGAAATCAATTTTTCAAAGCAATTGGAAGTCTTAGGTAAGTTCTATATGCATCATTTAACATGTCTATTACCTTAGAATTGAAATTGAAAACCATATGAAAATGCCCCACTTTGGCCGAACCATGTTTACTATTCATTGCCTTTGGTTTTGTTTGATTTTTCTTTGAAATTCCTTAGCCAATTTGATCCTTTATTTGTTATTTACCATGGTATATTTGTTACCTATTGTGTTGTTGACAATGTGAACTTATTGTTGGATGAATTGGACATGCCAACTTTACACCAAACTCTAACCTAATAGCTTGCCCTTTTGTGCCCACCATGTGTTTGATGAATTGCCTAGTTGTAATTCCATAGGCCTATCACCTTTTTCCTCCATAGGCATATCATTTGAATGTCATCATTGCTAGTGACATTGGTATGCCAATTGGCCTACCGATTTCTTTTGCCGAGCCAACTTTTGTTCCATACTTTTGTTGCTTACCAAACCAATTATTATTGATGTAATACCCTATAAATTCCTAACTCATATGCATGAATTAATGCTTAGTTTGTGGTTCATTAGTCTTGAAATGATGGGAAATAATTTTAGAGACAGTTAGAAAGCAAACTTGTTTCTTTTTCGGAAAGCGGCGGTGTCAGAAAAACTGCTAAAAAATTAGCAGTCTGGTCAACAGAAGAATTTCTGAAGTTGACCTGGGGGTAAAAGATCACCATAATTTATGTGTAATTTTGGTAAAAAGAAAGAAGTGAAAATTATTTAGGAACACTGAAAAAGTAACTAATGGCAAAATGGTAAATAAATGGAAGTTTAAGGTGAATAGTGAAAATTGATCGGTCAGGGTTACAAAATGACTCCAGAACTATTTTTATAAATAAGTATAAATTAAAATAAACCACTTCAAAATCCAATTCCTGCCAGAATTGACAGAATTAATTGCAGAAGATTTTGGACCAAAATGTAATGAATGGAAGTTGGAGGAGTTAGTTGTAAATTGTCATTTGGATTTTTCTATTTATTCTATCACTTAGAACAAAATGTCATCTGCTTCTTCTTCTTATAAAGTGGCCAAACAAAACTTCTTTCCTTTTTCCAATTAATTCTTCATCTTTTCATCAAAATCTTTAAGGAAAATTGATAGAAAACTAACAAATCAATTTAGTTCTCTTCATTTCCATCATTAATTTGTAGAAAGGAGCTAAGGAATTCAAGGAATATTGAAGGAAGCAATTTGGGTGGTTCTTCAAGGTTGAGGTAAGATGTGTTTTTGTTTGATTTAATGGTTTATTTAGATGTTATTTAGGTTGAATTGAAAGGGTTTGGTGGTTAATTGCATCAATTGATGTTAATTGTTAGAAATCCCTAATTTGCCTAGCTAAATTGAAGTTGTAAGAAAGGGTTTGATGATTTAGTGTTTGATTTTGTTAATTGATGTTAAAATATGTTAATTGGAGGTGAATGGATGATTAATTGATGGTTTGTTTGATATAGAACACAAAATTTGACAAAGGTGTGCATTAGGGCTCCATTGGAGACTTTGAGTGGAATTGACTTGTTCAAAGTGATTTGTAGCATTAGGTGAGTCTATTTTGCATCAAACAACATGCCTATTACATTGAATTGATTATTGGAAACCATATGCAAAAACCCAACCTTGGCCGAACCACATTCACTATTCATGCCCTTTGATTTTACTTGGTTTTTGCCTTGTTTTTCATAGCTAAATTGACCTAATTTGATGATGTTTATTGTTGTTTCTTTGATGCCTATACCATTGTTGACAATATAGCTTAGTGTTGATAGAATTGGGCAAGTCAATGTTGCACCCTAACCTAACTTATTGGCTTGCCATTTTATGCCCACCATGTGTTTGATAAAATGTCTAGTTCATTTGCCTTTGGCCTATTGCTTTGTATTCCATAGGCCTACCATTTGAATGCCATTGTTTCCAGCGACGTTGGCATACCAATTGGCCCACCGATTTTCCTTGCCAAACCAACTTTTGTTCCATATCTTTGTTGTTTACCATAACCTTTATCTTTACTTATATATTATATTTTACAATTCCTTTGATTCAAATACCATTTGATTTGAAAGATATTGATTATATTGACAATGATGATACCATTATTGCATAATGGTGTCTATTGACATGTTATCCATTTGCATTGACCTTAATGTGGTTTGACAGAGCTGCCGCACCGACAGGGTAGTGGGTATATACCGTCGGCAATGTGTACATTGATATTGATGTCCTAGCTAGGAAGGGTTATTGGTCCTGGCCATAGGACCTGATCAATCTTATGCCTATGTGATATGTGATCGACTGTATGATTACACATAGTCTATGTGTTTCAGGGCCCTATATCAGTCTTACCATATGATTCCATGACTTGATATGACCATTGATATTCCATTGATTTCTAATACTGATTCTGTAAACCTACATGTTTGATATTGTACCATTATTCCTTATCATGTGTATATCATTGTTTCAACCTATATTTCATTGATTATGCATATTGATTCACTGAGTATCATCTATACTCATATTTTCATTGTTTATCCATTTCAGGAAAGGAGTAGGCTGTAGAATCCTGTCATCTATCATCCGGGGATATCTGTAGATAGTCTGATGTATATTTCTGTATTATTATTTTGGTGTTCATTATCTAGCTGCTCTATAGGGTATGTATGGATTAACTAGGAGATGAACATGTGTATATGATACTTGATGGTATATATGAATTATATGATGATTATGTGATATGATATATGACTATTACGATCAATTGCAGTAAATTACAAAATGCATGACAGAATAACAGAATGGATGGAAACTGATTAAAATGGATATTATATTGTGGTTTATAGATTGTGCATGTGATACTGGGTTCTACGGGTGCCGGTCGCCATTGGCATCTCCTGTGCCCTAGGACTGTCGTGATAATTGAATGCATATTATATATTGCAATGCCATTGATTGAATTGATACTTGAATTGAGCGATATTGTGATTATTGATATTGGTGATACCATTGTTGCATAATGGTGTAGATTGATATGTTTTATTCTTATATTGACCTTAATATGGCTTAACAGAGCTACCGCTCCGACAGGGTAATGGGAAGATACTGTCGGCGATGTGCACATTGTATTACTGATACCCTAGCTGGAAAGGGTTATGGTCCTGGCCATAAGACCTGATCAGTCTTATGCTTACTGACACTGATATTACTGGAAACTGTATGTTCACATATAGTCCATATTGATACAACTAGAGATTGTATATTTACATATAGTCCATCCCTTTATCTGTCTTTCCATATGATACTGTAACACCTTAGAATAAACCCTTATAGGGACCTTTAGGGAATTTTTTTCCTTTCTTTGTAATATGATTAATATGATGAGTCTATGCATGGAATTTATATTATGCATGTTATATGACCTAATTTTAGGCCTAGAATTGGTTTGAAGTCAGTTAGGACTTAATCGGGTAAGTTTGGAATTTTTGGT
>CANXYC010293201.1:0-17921 GCA_948193065.1 Aleurites moluccanus | reverse complement strand
AATCAAAAGAAATCAAAAACTAACAACTTACCAAAAATTCTTCAAAATCTTTCTTGAATTAATTTGTTGTTCTAATGAGTTTTTCCTTTGATTCTATGGTTAGAAAGGTGTATAAAATGATGGAATAAATCTATTTCCATCAAAAAATGAAAGAAAACTATAAAGTATAAAGAAATCAATGGTGGCCGAAATCAAAGGATGAAGGACACTGGAGTTGCTGCAGGTTTTTAGCTAAGGAAGAAGAAGAAATTGTGAACAGGTGGGAAAAATCACTTAAATATCAAACATTTGATTCAATGGTTTAGGTTATTGGTACATTTAGTGAAAAATAGCCATCCAACCATCCATTTCCTTTACTTTTATGCCATTGGTTAATCCAAATTCAACATTGGTGGCTAACACACACATTTGCCACACCAAATCAAAAACCAATGGCAAAAATCCAATGGTTTGAGCTTATGATAGCAAATTTGCAACCTACTGATCCAACCGTCCATTTTTCCATCATTTGATCCAATGGTTGGATTTAATCAAGCCTAAATAAATACCATAAGATTGCACACATCCTATAATCCCATATTATGAAGGAAAAGACTAAAATACCCTTACTGCAAGCCGAAGCCCCTCAAGCACCTCAATTGAGCAGCTTATCAGGAACTGTTTTCAACAGGATTTATTTTTTCGTCTATTATTCAAATAAACTTAATAATACTATTTACATTCACTTATTTTCTTTTCTTTCTTCAAATATAGTGCTAAATTATAAAAACTCGAAGGGGCTGTAAAATGACCATTTTGCCCCCAGTTCACCAAAAACTCAAAAATTTTCGATTTTGTCCTAACAGCCTTTAAATCACTTCTATGCCTAAAATCAAGTCATATAACATACATAACTATCAATTTCTTACATAAATACATCATATAAGCATATTATAAAGAAAGCAAAAATTTTCCCCTAAGTCCCCCTTTCAAGGTTCCAATAGGGTTTAGGTTGAGGTGTTACAGTGGCCGGCCATGATGGTGAGGGAATGAATTTTTTTAATAGAAAATGATTAATTGATTTATTAATTAATTGGAAGGTTGACAAATCACCAATAATCTAGAAAATTCTATTATTTTATCTCCATTTTATTTTAGTTTGGCTTTATGCATATAAGAAGAGGATGGAAATAGGAAATGGGAAAGGGGTGGCCAAACCATAAGAAAGAAAATACCATAGAAATAAGTCTTCTAACCTTTCCAAAGAATCAACCAAAAATAGATAGGAAATTGAAGAAGGAAAAAGCTTTATGAAGAAAATAGGATAGAAAAATTGTGTTCAAGCTTTTGGTGGAGCAAAAAGAAGTGGAATTCAAGTATTTTAATTTGAGGTATTATTCTTAAAGTCATTATTTTACTTGAATTTGTGTAAATTATGGTTTAATAAAGTAGTAAATTAATTGATTTAAGTTAAAAATGCAAAGAATGAGCTAGGGTTAATGTAGTTTCTGAAATCTTATTTGAGGCAGTAATTTGTGGCTAATATTCCGAAATCTTAATGACTAAATTTAAAGATGGTTAAAACATGAAAGTTGTAGATAAATATTTTAATTAGAGTCTGTAAAAGGAATTTGGAAAATTCGAAGTGAGGAAAGAGTTATTGAGTAAAAACTGTGACTGACCTGGAATTAGGTTTTTTAGAAAATGCTATTATGTTTTTATTGTACAGACTGATAAAGACATAATTAGAAGAAGTGTTAAACATAAAAAGTGTTCATTTATATCTTATTTATAATATTTTAAAAGGGTTTTACAATTGAATTTATGATTTATGAGATATTAGGTCATAAGTGTAGACTGCCCGGAATGACTATTTAACATAATATAGGTTACAAAGTTATATTGATATAAGGACTTTAAAATTTGAATTAGTGAAAGTGTTAAACATGAAAGATGTTCATTTATGTGTTATATAAATGACTGTAAAAATTTTTTATAATTGGATGAGCATGAAATTAATTATAGGCATGAAAATTAGGTATGTCTGGATAAAGGTTACAGGGCAGTAGTTTAATTTTGGAAATTCACTAATAATTGTTCAATGATCCAAAAATTCTGAAATTTGGATATCTTATAATTTTATGTGTATATTTTCAATAGGAAAATGAATTACAGAAATTGGTTAAGTATTGATTGAGTTATTAGTAAAAGAACAGTATCTACCAGAATAACATTCCAGGCAGCAAGGCTGGTTATAAGTCTGAGTTTAAATTAACACCATAAATTGTGTAGTAATGAGTTTAATGTGAAATTTGGACATGTTATAACCTTATATGTTAAGTTTAATTAGGAATAATAATTTAAGAAATTGGATAATTGTAGAGAGATATGGGTAATGGAACACAGGTTGCCAGTAAAGAATTTTGCACAAAAAAATCCTAGTAACTTGGAAATTTGAGGAATTTTCTTTAATATAAGTATAAGTAATGTAAGTTTATGTTAAATAGTATCTAAATGGAAATTAATTAGATATGTAGATTCAAGAATGAATAAGAGATGTGATGGGTACCATAAGAGATAAGGCAAAGAATCAAGGATAAAGGAAAAGGGGAATGTATAAGTTATAAGCTAAGGTGAGTAATGTATATATCAAATTCATGCCATGATATGTTGACCCGATGAACATGTTTCCTTCTTGATTAAATGCCACTTGTTATTATTGATTATTCTTTGATATTCCTAAAGATTGAAATTTATCCATATTCATTAATTGCTATTGATATTGAAATGTCTTTTGTGTACTGATTGACAAGTAAATCTATGCATATCGATCGAAAGCCATTGTACCATAATGTTCCTAATGAATAATGGATATTGTTATTGATTTTCATTGGCCTATTTATATGAGATTTGACAGAGCTGCCTCACCGACGGGGTAGTTGGTACATACTGTCTGCAATGTGCACATTAACTTTATGTGATACTCTAGCTGAGAAGGGTTAATCGTCCTAGCCATAAGACCCAATCAATCTTATGTATATTGATACATGTGATATGAGTTTCATAGCCCTTTATCTATCTTATCTCTATCTTATCTACATGATATAAATATTGTTTACCTGTTCATTGATTCCAAACTTATATTTTAATGCTTACCATTAATATTTTTTGTTATCATAAACTTATATCACCTGTTTAATGATGTGTACATACTCACTGAGTATTTTATACTCACCAAATACTAGTTTATAATTTTTTCAAGGATAAGATAAAGGAAGTTGATTCCAAGTTAATTTATTTTCTGACTTGGGATGTTAAGTACATTGAGGTAGAATATTATTCTCTAAAGGTTATAAGTGTCAACTCATAGAACTCCATGGTACTGTATATAATTAGATGATTGAGTACTATAATGATGTATGATTATTAAAATAATTGACGATTCAGTGGTATTCAAAATGTAATGTGCAATGCTTAATAATTGATAATGACTATAATGTGTGATGCTTAATGATAATGATAGTGAAATGATAAAGATAGTGAAACTAAAAATGCTAAAATGAAATTCACATGTTTTACAAGAGATTAAGAAATGCCATGTATGTCTGTTAAACTGTGAAGTTAAGGGTATAAGGATGGTAAATTATTGGGAGTGTAAAATAATAATAATAATAATAATAATAATAATAATTTTAGTGCAGGCTGTGTAATTTTTAAAAGACCTGATTTTGGATCAGGAATAAAGTTAAAATTACAAAGGAAACTCATGCAAAATCTATAAAATTTATAAGTAATAAATAGGATTGAAGCATTGATGAGTGAGTTAATATTGATTGAATGATTGATAATTAGATTGTTAATGGGTTCTACGGTTTCTGATGATCTTAGGTCTATCCGTGCCCTAGGACCGTCGCGGTCCAAATGTGGGTCATGACACTAACAATTAATCAAAGCTATCTTAAGAATATAAGATGAAATATAATAGCTTTTACACTTCTTGAACACAAAATAAAAATTATTAAAGCACAAAATTTCAAGTTTTCAATAGAGAATGAAGTATGAGAGCTTTTTCCATAGAATAATCTTGTATGCTTTTCAATAATGTTCCATATAACATCCTAAAATTTTGATTCAGATATTGAACAGTTCTCTTAACTACCTGTTTGTTAACACCGGTAAAATTTACCTAGATTGAAAAGCTAGTTCAGTATCAAAGCTAAAGTTATTTAATACAGATCCATGGGTAATAAGAGAACTAAAATAACATTATTTATTGGTAAAAAGAACGAATGGAAAAGTGTTATGGAAGTTGGAAAATCAATAGAATGGCAAAACTGTAAATAAGTGCAACTTTGGGAGTATTTTTAGAAACCCACAGTCTAAAACTCAGAATTGAACCTAGAGTAATTTTATATGATAGAACAGTCTAAAATAAGTCTTTTCACTCCCCACACTGATATTTGATTCTCAATAGAAATAACAGAAATAATTATAGAAAGTTATCGGATAAAAGTACAAATAAGTAAAGTGCAGAGGCTAAAGTGTAAATACCCAAAACTTTGGCATATAAATACATGCCTTAGGATATTTTCCAACCAAGCTTATCTTTTTCTTTCCTTCCTTGGTTGAATTCTACAAGCTTAATACCCATCAATTATTCATACAAATTTCAAGGAAAAACCAAAGGAAAACTTGAATCAAACCTAAAATCAACCTTTTCTCATCCAAATTTCACCAAGGCAACAAAGGAAAATTTGGAATCCTTCATCTTGAAGTTTCGACCAACACACCCAAGTGAGGTAACTTAAAGTTTTCTTCCATCTTATGGTTTAAATAGATGATTTAGATAATGAATAACATGGTTTATGTAATCAACTGCTTCAATTTGCCTTATTTGATATATTTCCCCAATTTTGAAACCCTAACTTGATTATGTCAAGTACCAAATCTTGATTTCGTGATATATGATTTTTAATATAATTAGAATAATTGTTATTACCATCATTAGATGCTAAATGGATGGTTATTTTGGTGCAGAATCTAAGATTTCTTAAAAGTGTTCATAAAGCTTACCATAGAAGGTATTGGTGTTCAAGGTAAAATTTTGGCTATCTAAGCCATTAGGTGAGTTCATTATACTCCCTTTTACATGTTATTATGTTAAAATGAATTATAGAATTGGATTATAAACCCCTCCTTGGCCGAACCTAATTGGAGCTTTTCCTTTGAAAATTTTGCTTACTTTCCTTTGATTTCACCCTTGAATTTGATCCCTAAATATATGTTCCATGTGACCTTTGAGTTGTTGGTTGAATTCTCCTTATTGTGAACCTTTGATTTGATCTTTGGGCTACATCAAATTTCCACCAAAACCATGCCAAATTATTGAATGAAAGTTTCACACTAACTGTTCGATGAAATACCTAAACCAAAATTCATTATTTTCTACCATAGCCAATGCCATTGTTGTCAACGACATTGGCTAGTCAATGGCACTACTGTATATGACATTGGATGACCTTGATATCAATGAACCTATATATGATTATTGCTACCATTGTAACATCTGCTATTGTTTACTGTATCGATACATATTATTCTGAAAGTACAGACTGATTCAAAGACTAGTACTATTATTGAATATACTATTATTGAATCTTATTCATAGTTATTGTTCCTTTGATGATACTTATTGTCTTCCATACCTTATACTGTATAGATGGGGTAGTGGGTAAAATTTATCAGCATTGTGTATAGTGACCCGCTGGACAGGGTTAATAGTCCAGAACCCTAGCTGGGAAGGAATTTATCCTAGCCATAAGGTTTAGCTCGCCTTATGTATTTTACCGATACTCACTGTTACTGTTACTAGCCCCTTAGTTTGTCACTTTCACGTACAAACTTAGCAAATAATTCTAATAATGACACTACCTATCTTATTATTATTTTGTACCATACCTTATAGACATTGATGTGCTCTTCCTTTCCCTTGGTCACTGTCTATTTAATTTACTTACTAATTACCTTACCTTTATTGTACTGTATTTTGAGCTCACTGAGTATTTATTTACTCATTCTGTAATGGTTTTAAACTTTTCGGGATAGGAGTAGTGACTAGGTTCCAAATTTCTTCTTCGAGGGACCAACCTTCATTTTGTAATGTAATAACTGTGATTTTCTGTATATAGTTTTTCTATAGTTATGCTCTATAGTCTATAATAACTGATATTAGAAGAATAGACTATATGGTTATTTTATTGTGTGATGAAATATTTTATTACTGGACTGATAGTGTATTGTTTAGACTAGACATGAACTTTAATTATGATATTAGTTTTTACTGTAGATTTAAGATTATAATACTAGATTTTACAGGTGTCGATCGCCTTTGGTAGTTCCTGCATCCTAGGATCATCATGCCTCGTAAATAGGGTCGTGACATTCCAAAAGTCTTCTTCCAACTTCAAATGGTCTTTTATTTATAGTTTTCAGGTCTTGTGTAATAAATATGACCGTTTGGCTACATTAAATGCAGGATCTCCCTCAAAAATTATATCCAACTGCTACATTTTTTAAATAGAGTTTGTCAAATACGCAAATATAATGGTCATTAGAAAAATATAATAGGAGTTAAGTTTTGAGGAGTAACGACCGTTAATAAACTATAACAGGCGAAAAAAAATCTTTCTGTATCTCAGATCATTTTGCAAGTCAATTCGTAACAATCTTGAATCTTACCTTCACGAGTATTACAAGATAGGTTGTAATGGGATTACTAATTCTCAATGGACATGAAAAGCCTTCTATGTCTCTACTTAAATTCAGTCTGTTTGAGATAACGACTGTGATGACAATAGGCACATGCGTTACTATAATATTTTCTAGTGTATTTCATGTAAAAAGACTTAAAGTAACAATAATATAGTATATAGAGCACAAAATAACTTAGCTAGGAGATTTTATATACATCATCAAAATCAACAAGAGCTCAACATATAATATATAATATTTTGGATGTTTAATTCTTAGATGCTTCATAGATTGGGATGTTATAGACGTTAAATTATTATTATTAAGACTATTATTGGACTTTTTTTTTTCTTTATAAATGATAGTTATTGTTGTTTTTGATCGATAGGAAATAAGTAGAAAAGTATTGAATGGATGTAATTAAATAGATTTATATGAAATATATGAATATTATGGATATTGATTAATAATGATCCAAGTTTAGCATTGGGTTTTACGGTTGTACGATTGAAATTGAGGTGTGACAAAGAAAAAGTTAAGGAAAGGAGTTGCTGAAATTTTCCATGCCCATTGGAAGTTTCTAACATCCATTTGAAATTTTGAATGCTTATTGGTCGACACTAATACCGTTAAGGGAAATGGTCAATAACTATTATAGCCAAAATTACCAAGTCATTAGAAAATTTCAACACCATAAGCCAACGCCCATTAGAGACCATAAAAAATCCTCTTTTTTAATATCATTGGTCAAAAATCCACCTTTTCTAGTAGTCGTTAGATTCCCAAATCTACACATTATAAATAGCTCTTCTCTCTATTTTTCTGTGTTTTTAATCTTCCTTTGAATCATAGCCACCATGAAGTTTCTTTAGAGGTTTAGAGCAAGAAGAAATTTGGATAAACGTGCTAGAAAGCTGATCCAAGCCAAAGATCATCTTCCTTCATGAATTTCTTCATGGTCTTTCAATTTTCTATTTTCCTTTTATTTATTTTCTATTTACTTTTAGTTAGTTTGTAGTTAGGAGGTTTATGATTCTTGAAATAAGATTACCGTTACGAGCATATTTCTAGTTCCAGTTGGATAAACTCTGCTCTACTTTCTAAATTATTTTGGGCGAAGATGAATTGGGTCAAAGTTCAAATGGAGAATTAAGTTGCCACCTAATTTTAAAAAAATAAGAAATCAGGTGGTTAGGATTCGTTATTTATTATCCAACCACCTTAGTCTAAAAATCTGGAAAAGAAAATTTGAGTATGAGCTTGGGAAGTTGTTAGACACCCAAATCCGCTTAACTATGAGGTTGGTTTCCACCCACTGATTTAGTTTAATTAAAAATGGCTTGGGGTTTTTAGATTTTATTTAATTATGACTTTTATATCATGTTTTACAGTTCGTTCCATCACAAAATATTTTATATGCAGGGGGAAATGACGACTTTTTCGAATAATCTAAAGGAATGATATCTAATTACCTAATCAACTTAATTATGTCAATTTATCCAAAAGGTTTTTCAATTTTAAACATCAAAATTTTTTTGGATAACTAACACAAATGGGTTCCTCAATAAAAATTATTTTTTGGCCAATTATCTCTTAAAAATAATTTTATGAGAAAGCTATATTAAATCAGAAAAATATCAATTTATCTTAATGAAGTGTATTTTCCCAAATAAATTAACTAATTAAAAAAAGGTTTTTGATTTTAATGGATGAATTAAGGGCCTGAAATGAACCATTTTTTTATTTCCAAATTCCAATTAATGAATTAAGAAAATAAACTTACCAAGCAATTTTAAGCCAATACACAGAATCCTAATTCTAATCCTACTTACTAAGGAACGGGGGAATCAATTTTAGTACATATATACGATTACATGTTACAATAGAGAAATAGAAAAAGAAATAAAATAAACTAGACCTAATATAACTAACCTAAACAGCAAGATTAAAAAAAATAAACATAGGAAAGAAAAAATAAAATAAAAAAGGGTTTCGACAGAGGACGCACGCCTAGGACTGTGCCTCTAGCGTGCGGCAAGTAACATCCTGAATTTTAATTTATTTTTAAAATTATATTTTATTATAAAATAATATTTATTTTTAGAATATTAAATTTAAATAATTAATATAAAAATATTTTATGGATTTATATTATTTTAATTTAAAGCTTAAAGAATTTTTTTATGTTTATTTCACTACAAAAAATTGAATTATTTGCAATAAATTAATTTTGTCATAATAATTGTTAAAATAGTCACAATATATTTATTGTGACAAATTAGATTTGTCATAACGATAGTCACAATAAGTTTGTCTTAATAAATATATTATGATAATTTTTTTTATTTTTTTTTTGTTACAACACCATAATTTTTATTATGACAATGCAAATTTATCACTTAAACTACCTTATCATGACAAAGTATTTGTTACAATAATTTTTTTTTTCATAATAAATGATATTTTGTCACTACTAATTTAAAGTTGAAGACCAAATAATATGTTTTATAATGACAAAAGTCTATTTAATAACAAAATTATATTGTCAAAATAATAAAAGTGACAAAAATGTTTTCTCAAATTTATAAAAGTGATAAATTTGTATTTGTCACATTTATTCTAGTGACAAAATATATTTTGTCATATATTTCTTAGTGTGACAATATTTATTGTCATAAATTTTATTGTGAGAAAAAATATTTTTCAAATTTTAATAATATGATAAAATAAATTTTCATAAAATTTTAATAATAAAAAAGCAATTTTTTATAAATATAAAAGCGTGACAAAATATTTTGTCATTATCTCAATAATGATAAAAATATTTTCATAAATAATTATTAATTGTGACAATTATTTTCGTAATAAATTATTAATAATGATTAAATATTTTTTATAAAAAATAATGGCATGACAAATGATTGTTGTCAAAAAAAAAATCTTAAGAATTTAAAAGAGTGAAAAATTATCTTTGTGATAATTTGAATAGTAACAAAAATATTTATGTCAATAATTTTAATTTTTAAGAAATTTATTTTGTTAAAAAATTAATTATGAAAAATATATTTTTATTTACATTATTAAAGATAAAAACTTATTTGTCATAATTATTACTGTTAAGAGTAGTAATGAAAATACATAGTTTATATACATTTAATTTTAAATAACAATTTAATTAATTTTCTTAATATTTAAATATCTACCACAATATATTATCACACCTTAAATGTATAGCAATTTCCACTTAAAATAAATAAAATAAAATATAGATGTTAATTACATAAATTGATCCAAAATATATAAAATCAATAAATTTTTTTCTTTTTTTTAAAACCGCATGTAGTTCTTAGACATAAAAATTAAATAAAGTACATTGATAACTGATTTGTAGCTAGGATATGAAAGCATCCATATCCACTTGTCAATTTATAATTTTCAATCTACAAACAAAAATTAAAAAAAAAATATATATTAGAATAAGAATTAAGAATAAAATATAAAGAATTTATTTTAATTATAATTTTTCCTTGAGGAAGTGAAGCGGAAGTATTTTCTCCACTTTTTCATCCTTACATCAATTCACCAATTAATGATTTAAATTTATTAAGAGAATTTTGTAAACTATTTGTAATATTCCAGAAGAACATATATATTTAAATAAAGTATAGCAATGAAAATTAAGCAAAATAAACAGTAAATTGAATTAAATTAGTTTTAGAAAATATATAAAATATAGTTAAGGAAAACTATTTTAAATGAACCCTAAGAATGATAATAGCTAAATTCTATTAGTAAGTGATTTTTAAAATATTTTTAAGAGTTTCTTTGCTAAAATCGATTAAGGATATCTTAAATTATCGAGAAAAAATAATTTGGGAATTAATATAAAGTTAAATAGGTGAATGGATAGTAGAGAAGGAAAAAAGTATTTAAAAAACCTTAAATTAGATCACTTATCGGTTTTCAATTTTTAATTAATATTTGACAGTTTTTTTGTTCAAATTTCTTTTACATAACTCAAATTGGATGGATTATGGACTAATTAAAAATAAATTAAAGTGAGTATATGTCACGACCCGTTTCCGGATCGCAATGGTCTTAGGATGCGGGAGATGCCAATGGCACCCGGCATCCGTAGAATTCAGTATCACATGCATAATTTATAACCATTAATTAATTATTCATTTTACTTAATTGCCATTCATTCTATTATTCTGTAATTTTTCTGTAAATTAATGCGATTGATTGTAACAGTCATAATAATATACAATATGATCATCATATATCTCATAATATCATCACATACATATATATATGTTCATATCCTAACTAATCCATACATACCTCATGGAGCTGTTAGAACATAAACACCAAAACACAAAGTATATAAAATAATTATATATATCAAATGTGAGTAGAAATCTGTTGGATGACAGACGATGAGATTCTGCAATCTACTCATCTCCTGAAAGGGTAAACAAAGCAAAAGAGTGAGTATATGTCACAACCCATTTCTGGATCGCGACGGTCCTAGGGCGCGAGAGATGCTAA
Organism: Aleurites moluccanus; assembly: GCA_948193065.1. Lineage (NCBI taxonomy): Eukaryota > Viridiplantae > Streptophyta > Magnoliopsida > Malpighiales > Euphorbiaceae > Aleurites > Aleurites moluccanus. Next base: position 6,641 of record CANXYC010293201.1, on the reverse strand, counting down.
TGGCGAATGGCGACCGGCACCCGTAGAACCTAGTATCACATGCACAATCTATAAACCACAATATTTTATCCATTTTAGTTAGTTACCATCCATTCTGTTATTCTATAATTCATTCTATAATTTAGTGCAATTGGCTGTAACAGTCATTATATCATATCAGATAATCATTACATAACTCATAATATCATCATAAACATATATACATGTTCATTTCCTAACTAACCCATACATACCCCATGGAGCAACTAGATTATGAACATCAAAATAATAATACAGAATCAGAATATATACATCAGAACAGCTAGCAGAAATCCTCGGATAACAGACGACAGGATTCTACAATCTACTCCTCTCCTGAAATGGGTAAACAAATAAAAGGTGAGTATATAAGATACTCAGTCAATCTATGTGCATCAACAAATAAACAGTAGGTAATAATGGAGCAATGGTACCAATAGGTTAAGATACAATATCCAGAATCAGTAATAGGTCGCAGTATAGCCAAAGAACAAAGCATAGGCTCGATAGCATATGAAAAGACAGATAGCATAGGCTCGGTAGCATATGGAAAGACAGATAAAGGGATGGACTATATGAAATCATACAATCTCCAGTAGAATCAGTATGGACTATATGCGAACATACAGTCTCAAGTAGCATATCAGTATCAATGAGCATAAGACTGATTCGGTCTTATAGCCAGGACCATAACACCTCCTAGCTAGGGCACCAACAATACAATGTGCATATCGTCGATAGTATTTTCCCACTACCCTGTCAGGTCGGTAGCTCTGTCAAGCCACATTAGGATCAATATAAGGAAACAACATATCAATGGATACCATTATGCAACAATGACATCCTCCATATCAATAAGCTCAATATCAATCAATCAATTATTATTAGGATCCATGGCATTGTAATAGGTGACATACAAACAATGGTAAGTGGTTTGGTAATCAATAAAAACATAGAACAAAAGTTAGCTCGGAAAAGGAAAACGGTAGGCCAATTGGCATGCCAACGTCGCTGGCAACAATGGCATTCAAATGGTAGGCCTATGGAATGCAAACAATAGGCCAAAGACAAAATAAACTAGGCATTTTATCAAACACTTAGTGGGCACAAATTGGCAAGCCAATAGGTTAGGTTTAGGTGTTGACTTACCCATTTCAATCAACAACAAACCACATTGGCAAAAATACAATAGGTATCAATTAAACAAGATTAAACAACACCAAAGGGATTAAATTGACATAGGAATTCAAAGGAAAAACAAGCAAAAATCAAAGGAATGAATAGTGCTAAGTGATTCGGCCAAAACAAGGTTTCCATATAAGGTTTTCCATTTCAATTCCAATACATTAGGCATGTTAAAAGATGCATATAAGACTCACCTAAGCCTTCCAATTGCTTTGAAAAATTGCTTTCCACTCAAATTCTCCAGTTGAGCCAATTAGAGCAACTTGGTCACAACTTGTGTTCTACACCAAACAATCCATCAATTAGTTACCTATTAACTTCCAATTGACATATTCTAACATCAATTAACATAAACTATCACTAAATCATTAAACCCTTTCATACAACTTCAAATAAGCTAGGTAATTTTGGCATTTTCATCAATTTGCATCAATTGATGCAATCTAACCTAAAACCCATTTAATTCAACCTTAATATCATCTTATTGAACCATTAAAACAAACAAATAAGTTTCTTACCTTGGATAGGTGATGGAGCCGAAACCTTCAAGCCCTAAATCCTTGGTTTCCTTTGTGATTCCAAGCAAATTAAGGATGGAGGATGATAGAACTAGGTTGATAGTTATGTTTTCTATAAATTATCTTAAGGAAATTTTGTGAAAAGGTGAAGAAATTTGAGGAAGAAGAATGGAGGAAGGGTTTGTCCAAAGAAGATAAGAAGGAAGAAGACGAGAAAATTTTTTCTAAGGAAAGCTTTTATACTAAAATCATATGGTAAATTACACTTTGGTCCTTAAACTTTTAAGTAATTAGGTTTTGACCCCAACTTCTTCTGTAATTTATTCTGTCAATTCTGCCAGGATTTAAAATTTAAAGTGGAGAGTCAATAGGCTTATTTTAATTTATACTTATTTATAAAAATAGTTCTGGAGTCTTTCTGTAACCCCAATTGATCAATTTCTACTATTCACCTTTAACTTCCTTAAAATTATCATTTTGCCATTAGTTACTTTTTCATTGTTCCTAAATGGTTTTCACTTCTTTCTTTTTATCAAAATTACACATAAATTATGGTGATCTTTTACCTCTAGATCAACTTCAGAAATTCTTCCGTTGATCGGACTGCTAATTTCTCGGCAGTGTTCTTGACACCTCTGCTTTCCGGAAAAATTTCAAGTTCGCTTTTTAACTATGTCTCTAAAATTATTTTCCACCATTTTAAGACTAATGAACCATATTTTGAGAATTAATTCATGCATAAGAGTTATAACTTTCTAGGGTATTACATCCGCAAGTTAAATTTTATTGCTCTAGTAAATCTTAACTTCTTTTTCTTCTTGTTTCTCTCACTCTCCTACTTTCTCTTAGCTTTCACTCTCTCAAGCTAAATAAAAAATTACCATGACATAATGGATAGTGGCAGCTTGTCAAGTTGCGAGTCTCGCTCAACTTTCCTCTCTAAAAGTTACTTCGACTCATCAAGTTGCTTCACTTATTTATTGGCGATGACTAATTGGTGGTAACAGTAATCTTTTAATTCCTCTATATTGGATCCACACATTTTCTTTATATACATTACAAGATGTGTATATGCAACAGTAATATTTTCAAAAATTGCTTTCCTTGTTTAATTCACAAATCTCCATTTATGCAAACTGAAATTCTAATTTCCGGGCTAAGCAAAGGAGATATGAAAAGCATGCATGGAACAAAACATTTTGATTATATAAGGGGACCTAAAGAAAATGAAGAAGAAGAAGCAATAGAAGAGAGTGAAAGGTGGTACTTCAACAAACTGAAATTTGCATGGAAATCTTTATAGGTTTTGCTGAAATTTAAGTTGAAATTATAACTGGTTTTAAAAAATGGATTTTGCTTCTCTTTCTTTTGGATCTATTATCATGAGGGGTAAATTTATCTTTGGGTTAATTAAAAAATAAATAAATAAATTATTAGTGAAATTGCAATTTAACATCAACTAAAATTTTGACAAGTCGATTCAATAGTTCTAATTTTTGGCAAATTTAGCTCAAAACCGAAATCAGGTGCGATGTCCAGTGCCGGAGCTTATGTGGCATGCTGATTAGCCTTTCATAGAAACAAAAAGAGAGAGAGAAAGGAAAAAACCCAAAAACTTCATCTCTTTCTTGTTCGTCTTTGTCTTCTTCTTCTAGTTCTTCAAAATCCATCATAGTTATACAAGAGAAATTAAAAGTCCCTTTGGCAATCAAAAGGGAGAGTGTATTAATTGGTATTTAAAAATTTATAGGTAAATAAAAATATTGATGAAGAGAGTGAATAGAGAATAAGACACAATATTTTATAGTGGTTCGGTCAACTTTTTACCTACATCCACTCCTGAAGAACACACTTGAGTATTTCACTAACCATATCTTTTTACAGGAGTAAGATAAAAAAAAAACTTAAGCATTTAGATTCACACTCAAACCTTACAAAATATTTTCACAAGACTCATACTTAAACCTTTACAAGTGTTTTCCTATTTGGCTCACACTCAAACCCTTAAGAGATACAAGAGATGAGAAGAAGAAAATATCCTTTTACTTTTTTCCAAACTCTCAATAATCATTGAGTCTTAACAACCTCAAAGATTTTACAAACAATAGCTCACAATTATTGTCTTATAATTAATAAACTCTATAAGCCATAAATATGAATAATTTAGTGCAATAGCTCAATGAATACTTAACAATGGTTGTTCTCTTACATTTAATATTCCCACCAACTCATATTGATACCTTGCTTCAAATAGAGTCCTTTTACCCTCTTAAATGCAATTAAATGCAGTTGTACTTAATTTTCAATGGCTAGAATTTTTATCTTTTTCTACCGATTTGAGCTCGCTACTAATTGATAGCGATCACAACTTCTTCAACATAAAAACTCTTTATCTTCAGCTATCAACATTTGCACTTGCGAGTTCTTCAAGTCACACCTGCAACTTCCACAATTGCTCCCGCGAATATCGCCCCTCCTAGGACTTAAGCCATTATCCAATTAATGTTCTCTTAGTAGCACCTGCAACTAATTAGTTGCTCCCACAAATATTGCCTCAGCCTTTGGACTTACCCTTCGCACCTAGACTTGACTGTAGCAGATATGAACTATTAATAGTGCTCGTTACTCCAATATTCGCGCTTGCTAATATTGCACTGTTTTGGACTAAGCTTTTAGACTTCTTAGTAATGCTTGCGATAGATACATTCGCATATGTGACTCCTGTCTCGTGGTTGTGACTTTTTCAGTAGCGCCTGCTACTTCTGCTTTTTTCCTTTAAACCTGAAATTGATGATTTGTCTATATTGCATATCTTAAAGTATACTCCCCCTTAGCATGTGCACTTCATGTCTTCACTTCATGTTATTTTCTTTATTTCAATATGAGTTCCAATTTCATATTGAACTTTTGCCATTAAAGTCTTTCAAATGTGTTAAAACCTATGATTTAGTAATGGTCATGATTATCATGACTTAACCAACTCAAACAAAATTATTAGCATAATTAATATATTGATGTATTTTGTTATCATTAAAATCAACATTTAAACACAATGGGTCTAACAATTTTCCCTTTTTTTATGATAACAAAACTATACATACAAGCAAAATAGTTCAAGTATATAAGCTCAACCAATTAAATACAAATACTTGTATACAAATTCTCTCCCTTTTTTATATCATCAAAAAGATTTTGCTTTTCCCCTTGAAAAAAGAATAACTCAATACATGAGGTTCAAATTATTTCTCCCCATTTTTCAAGCATTTCTCCCCTTTAAGAAATCAAAAAATATTCAAGGGCTGCTCAAGGGATCATCAAAACAAATTTACATATAAAGATATTATCAAAACACATTTAAATAATTAAATATATCATCAATCAATTCATAGCTTATAGCAATAAATATGTAACCCATAGCATACAAACTATTTAAATTATAAAAGGGATAAGAGATGATACTTGTTTACCTCTCATATTGTTGTGCAAGTAAAAAATGATCTACATTATTCCATTATGGCTTTTGTCATTGATCCATTGGTAGTGCCTTCTATCATTTGTGCTCTTCATATTGTTGAATGCTTTATCACATTATGTGTAATTTCATTTTCATATGCTTCATATACATAGGCTTTGTTTGCACCATTTCTCCTATGTGGAGGTTAATAAACCATTTTTGCTCCATCATTATTATTCAAAAATTTCTGCATAGAAGAATGCATTTTTGGTATTCTTTTTCCTTTAGATCCTGTTGGTTAGCATTAAGAGCATTCAAATCTATATATCCTAGATACAATTTTCTAACATAGTATATATAGTTTGTGTGACCAAATCTATCATAATAATGACACCTCATGTGATGATGAAAATCATTTCTTGACCTAAATTGAGGTCTATGCATATAGTGTGGTCTTGGTCTAGTGTATGCATATGAAGGTCTTTTTTGACCCATGCTTAGGCATGTCATTATTAGGTCTCATAACCTTAGGTGGAGACATATACGGGACATGTGTCATGGAGTAAGATGCCTTAATAAAAGTAATTTTAGAGGAAGAAGACATATCACTTCCATTATATCCAAGTCCAAACTTAATAGTTGGACACCTTTGAAACTTAAGAATTTTATCAAGCTTTTATTTTCCTTTGCAAAGCTTGGACATACATTTATCATGTGAAATTAGTTTATTTTTCAAAAATTTATTTTCTTTACTAATTTCATTAAAATCATGAGTCTCTTAAAGAATAGTCTTTCCAACTTTTTTTTGAAGGCATTTAATTAGTTTTCTCATCTATATAACCATCACATGCATCCAAGATTTTATTTGACATTATTTTCAAATTATCATATTTACTTTGTAATCTATGATATTTAGAAAGCAATGATTTCATCATTTGTATAGCATCATCATCATTAGTGAAATTTGAATTACTTATCTCACTTGAAGAAGTGTGTCACACTCCACACTATAGGCTGTGACGGTCCTAGGGCACGGGAATAATATATACACCAGTACCACGAAGAACCCAAGTTACATGTTTTCATTTTATTTAATCATTTTATGACATATTTTTTTAAAAAAACACTTTGAGTTTACAGAAAATCGGACAGAGTCTCCCCTGTAATATTAACATGGCCCAAATAGAAAACATAATAAAACACTTCAAATATTAATATCAAATCCCTTTTCAACCTCCAAACACAACTCAAAATGCATAACCTATATCAACTCATGTAATATGTTTATATATCACAATCATATAGCAATTCCCTGTAATATCATTTATCCATATGTCACAGTCATGTAAGCTTACCATATCAGCTGCACCCCTGTTAAAATATGAATATATAGACATACATTTATACCCATATCAAAATGTTCAAACACATCACAACATATAATTATACATTTACATATCCACAAG
>CANXYC010292924.1:0-22887 GCA_948193065.1 Aleurites moluccanus | reverse complement strand
AAATCATTAAAACATAAATTTTGAACAATTAGCATATGAAATTCAACTCCAATGAAACATAAAATAATATAAGATTCTAAAAAGTCTACATTATTCCTTGATATGAAACACAAACTCATATAAATATTGGTCAAATACAATATTCAAACAAATTATGCATAAACAAAAACCAAAACCCTAACCTAACCCCAATTATGCATAAACTGAATATGCTATACAAGTTCTAGGATGGGTTCCTTCATATAAAAGTCACCAACAGACTTCATCCTATCCAATTCCCTTTTTCAACAAAAACCCAATAAAAAATAACCTTAACCTAACACCAAATCTGTGTAAATCGATACAACGTAATATCATAATAAAGAAACCCAACCAATATAAACCTTGTTTTCCCAAAAAATTCATGCTTCACAAATTTCAAATTTTAACAAAAGCCAAAAAAAAAAAATGAACACAACGTAATTATACAGTATTTTATACTAACCTGATGAAAATGCAACTGTCTATTGCGTGCATTCAGAGGTGTTCTTCACCAAAACTTCAAAATTATAAACCCTAACTTCACTTGATCTTCAGAATACCAGAATGATTAGAAGACGATAGTGACAGGGAGGAGAGGGAGTTTCTCAGATTTCAAACAAAAAAAAAACTGACTATTTTTTAGTTTTTATTGTTTAATTATCATTTACACATATACATGCCCATTTTTGTCATTTCACATATTTTTAACGGAAAAAGTTAAAAATTTTGATTGAAGGATGTTAATGTTAAACGGTGTCAAAACAGAAGGACTTAGTCATGTATTTCTCAAAATTTAAGGATCACAACGTTGTTCGGACCAAAACTCAGGGACTAAATTATAATTTGCCCTATAAAAAATTAATTGCAGGTATAATCTTATATTAATATTTAAAATGTTTGTTTTAGTATAATTTTAAAGGATTATTTAATAGAAATTCATTCCAAAGCCCATATATGAAGTTGTTTTTGCTAAAATAAACAGCGATGGTGATGAAGATAAATACCTCCACCGTATCATTATAGGCCACCGGTAAACGATGCTTAGGTGCGAGGCAATAGTCAACACAGATAACAACATGATGGGGATTTCAACAGCCATTTTTTAGCAAAATTCATGAAAAATTATTGAGGTTACACTATAATTAATGAATCCTCCGCCATGAAAATATAATATAAAAGGAAGTTTTGTGGTTTAAGAAAGATTAGATATTGTTATCCAAGGTAAAAAGAGATGAACCCATGTTTTATTTAGTTGGTTAATGGGTATATCTTGGAGAAAATAGGGATAGAAGCTCCGAGATGACCAAGTGAGGGTGAGAAATTTAGAAATCTTTTAGGATCTTGAGTCATCGGGGTTGGGGACTATCTAAAGATATTGGTAGGGATCGATAGTGCAAGTGGATGGTGAAGTTTGACCTGACATTGCTGGAAGCCTGGATCCGACCATCTAGTTAATTGCTTGTAGGTGCAAATTGGCACCATATACTGCAATTTTTGTTTCTCTCTTTTTTTTTGTAAGATGATTGAGATTTTTGAGTTTGAAATTTGTTCAATTGATTGATTTTGGATTTAATTGATGGTTTAATTAATTTATATTATACAATATTAAATTTGATGGTGGTGGTAGTAATATATTGATGGTGAAAATAAAAATTTTAGAGTGGTTGAAAATTATGATATTTGAGTGAAAATTATATTTAAAATGAGGAGTATTATGGATTTTTTATATAAATTTAATAAATTTTATAACACAAAGATCTTGAATTTTAACTGAGTCAAAATATATGGACTTTTTAGTATAATTTTAAATATATAAATTTTTTTTAATATAATTAGCTAAATTACAAAAATTTCAGAATAATTAACCATTACTTATATCCCAGAAGTTGCAACTCAATCTTGTATGAGAACCTAAGTTTCAAAGTTCAAACTCATTAGGCAAAGCTAAAGATGGCCCTAAACTGTGGCCGAAAGTTTATTTATGTTTTTTTAGTTTCTTTTTTGGGAAATTTTAAAAAATAACAAAAAAATAGCTTTTTTACTGCATGAATAATTTTTTTCAAAAACACATTTTCTAATAAAAAATTATTATTTTTATGTAAACTTAAAAATCATGTTTTTCAATTAAAAAATTATTAATTTTACCATACCTAACAGCTTAAAAATATCGTGCCCAACACGTCACTATTTATTACTTTTCTTTTCTAAAAATATAAAATTAAAAATAGTTCTTGCTCTTAACTAAATTAATGAGTTTATTAAATTAAGCTGGCTAGTTCTCAGTGAAATGACAACTCATTACTGTAAACTTACTAATATAAGTGTCAAGCCCCCAACCTTGAGGACACATAATTAATACTACAAAACAAAAAAATATAAGGTTATCAAATATAATAATTGTAATTATCATAAAATTAGGATATGACCTACCTATTAAGTAGAATTTGACAATCACATCACAACAATATCATTATCATAAAAATAATTCTGCTAAACAGAACATTAACCGCTCAAGAAATAAAAATCAGAACAACAAGACCAATAGAAAATAATCATGCGGAATTCTAAATTAGTTTACAAAATAAAAATAAAATAAATAAATACATGGCATTCACTGCCAGAGAAATAAATGGTAGGGTTGACTTAACAACGAATCAACTTCTGATGCTCACCTGCAAGTTAGAAAAATAGGTGAATAGAATGTGAGCGTTCAACTCAGTAAGCTATATAGAATAATATAACCTACTACTCGCATATATTATAATTATGCAAAATGCTCAATTATTATACCATCATTACACTTTCATAAATCAATCCATACATATAGAAATTAGTCAACAAAAATCACTGTAAACCTCAATATGGGGAGCTGATACCCCATACTTGGCACTATGATTCCAATTACTATCTATTATATTCAAACATAGGGTCTCAACCGTCTCTGGACTAAACTAAGTAGCGCCGACCCGATTGGCAACAGCACCGGGTGATAAGCAAGTCCCAAGCCGTCATACATCAATCATAACTCATCAATCGTACTCATCATATCATAGTCATAATCCTATCTAAGTGGTCATGTATCATCTCAATCTCATCCAACAAGCACAAATATACAACATCCACAATCATCACATCAATCATGGCACTAACATTTATCACATAAATGCAAATAATTACAGTCACATTCATTATACTCTTATGATATGATACAAGTATGCAGTAAAATAATAAATAAATTAGGGGAATGAGATATTATATTAAACTATATAACTAACTAATTTAATGACCAAGCTACTAGCTCTCCTTGGAGCGTCTGAAGCTTGATGCCAGAGAACACCTGAAACACATCGATTAAAAACATACAAAAATTATTAAAATACAAACAGTATAGATTAAACTTTAAATTGACATGAAATGACTTCTAAGAATTTGCTGAAATTTCAACAAAACCTTCTCTAAAATTAGGACGTAATCCCCTGAAATAAAAACAATGGCACTTCTAAATAAATAGCTCATAGGCTCTCATTATTACCACCAATTCAATTGACCCCTCATGAATATTCATTTCAACAATAAATATTTATAATAATTTTTACATGTCTCAATTATTTGATCCAATTAAATAGTTATTTCATCATGGATGACATACATACATAGGTAAATTGATTGTAAACAGTGGCATTGCTGAAGAGATGATAATGATTTGTCATGTCATAGGCCATAGACATAAAGAAGACTTCAAAAGGATAAGAGAGACTGAAAGGATGGAGTACATAGGAAAGAAGAAGAAATATTTATAATCTCTAAATCTCTTGATTGTCGCTCCTTATATTTAATATTCACCTGTCTTCATTAAATATGGCCACTGTAAGATCGTCACTTATCAGTAGAAACCTGCGAAAAAATAAATTAGTAAACTTCCAATTGGTTTCTACTGAATATCAACTCACTTCGATTACTTTTCAACTGAACTCGACAACTTTTCAACTGAACTCGACTAATTCAAAATTAATTAAAACCAAGTAATATTTCAAATTTCAGATAAGGATATATCTCAGAATGATATTATGAGTCGAAATTAAGTCTAAACTCAAATTTTTTAATTTTAGGACTAAATTTCTTCTAATTTCGACTAATTTTGCGTTGTTTTTTATTAAATTTCTACACTTTTTTACTAAATTTTTGCTGATTTCGACTTTAATATTATGTCTAAATAGTAAAAAAAGATCATAATTGAGTTGAAAAATAAAAAAAAAAGTTCAAATTTTATTTTTCATTGAATTACAGTAAAGTAAAATTGAAAGCCATGATTATTGCGATAAATATCAATCTTTATTATTACTAAACGAGCATTATATGAGATGACAAACTATCCAAATTTTAGCTCTTCATGAGATGATAAATTGTAAAAATATAAGATTACATGAAATGACAAAATGTCCTAAGCTGAGGCAGTTTGTTCTAAGATAAAGTACAATAATACTAAAATTTGGTGATAAATCTGAATAGCCTCTAAGGATGGCAGAAACTAAGAAACATGACATATCCATTTCGAAAAATAGAGTGTTATAGAAGCAATATGGGCCAACAGGTAAGAAACATCCCTCTTTAGATGCCTTTACTCTCCTGCTAACAAGCAAAGGTAAATTGACTGTGAACAATCGCCATGAGTAAGAGATGGATTGTGAGTCAGAGGCCATGAAAAGACAACAAGTTAAGAATTAGATGATATTTAAAGGATGGTGTACAAAGGAAGAGAATAGGAAGTTATTTATAATCTCCAAGTCTCTTGATATAACGATTTTCAAGAAACAAGTAGAAACTTACATTTATTTTCGCCATAAATATTCTTGAAAACTTACAAACAAAATGTTTAAACTTATTTCGACTAATTTTAACTAATTTCGACTAATTTTCAAATGACTTTGACTTTATATTTTAGTCGATAAAAAGTCAAAAATAGTCAATGTGTTAAAAAAGTACTCAGATCCGAGATTTTTAAACTGATTTTGACTTTTAAATTGACTTCAACTGATTTTTAAACAGATTTCAACTGATATTTAAATATAAAGAAAAGAGAAACTTACGATTTAAATGAATGGGTATGAAGCAAAAATAAACTTGCACAGATAATCCCTCGGATGTTGGATGAGTAGTTAAAAAGTCATTTCACTTGATGTGGAGTAAAAGAGGAAATGTCAAAATTATAACCTTAAAAAATAGATATCATTTGTACGAAAAACATTATACATAATGTCATTTTAAGGTATTTTCCATCATTTATATATATATTTTTCTCCTCATTTCCACCATTGAAAGGACTATTAAATTTTATAATAACAACAAAAGCTTATGCATTATATAGCTAAACAAGCAGTCAGGATTTTGAGCCATATTTTTCATGGCAAATTAAATAATAAACCAATTACCAACCACTAGGCTTAAATCAATCATAATTTCCATTCACAAGCACTTGAAGGAATTATGTAAAGCAGTGAGTAATTTTTGTCAAAAAAATGTGTAATATCAACATTTCCAACTATTATTAAAATCGGATCGATCTGGTTGATTTGCCAAAAAAATAGGAATTGATTGAGCAGTCGGTTTGGTCCATCCCCTTTTAGCGCTCCACAAAAATTGACAAAGAATCTGTGAATCGACTGATTAACCGGATGAATCAGATTGATTTTTCTATTCAGGTAGATCAACTTTTTAATTTTTTTTTATCAAAACAACATTGTATGGGACCAAAACAACGCTATTTTATTCTTGAAAAAAAAAAATCATTGTGCTCAAGAAAATTCAAACCCAAAACCTTTAAATGTCTTTTAAGATTCTTTCCACTGTGCTAAGGATAAGTTTTGTTAATATTTTCTCAAAATTAATATTCACAATTATCAAATAATTTAATTAATTAATAAGTTATACTATTAGCTTTTTAAAATAATTAAAAACATTAAATTTAAAGTACTCTTAAAATATAAATATATTTATATATTTTTGTGATTTAAAATTTTATTTTAATTATTATTTAATATATTTGTTAAATAATATATATTAATTTATTTATTTTATATAAATATATTTTATTTATCATATTTTTAATATGTCATATAATTATAATATATCTTATATTTATTACATATTTAATTTAATTATTATCTAACTCTTGTTAATTTTTTTTTAATGGTAAAATTATCTAAATATTAAAAAAAATTACAGGACAACTAGTATGATATATGAGTTAAATTTTTTTTCATATAATAATATATGATATAAAAAAATATTTTTTTATAATTTTATGTAAAATTAATTATAATAATTTTTATTTTTATAATAACTAGTTATTATTATATTATTATTTTAAATTTAATTAAATTATTTTTCTATTGTATAATAAAAAAATAATTGCAACAACAAAAGACATATTTCCCTTTTAAACTTGACATGATTGGTCATTTTATCCCTTGAATCTTAAAAATAGCCAAGTTAACAATAGAACAAGTCTAAATTGAATCACAATGCACCCAAATATTCAGAGTTTATTTGCTTGTATTGCACGTAGGAGTGTGCATGGTTTAGTTCGGTTTGAAGATTTTCAAATCCCTGAACCTAACTAAAATTTTGGGGGATTCAAAAATAAAATTTTCGGTCTCAAATCAAATGGAAAAAATAATCATACTGAATTGTCCTGAAAATTCGGTACGATGTGGTTTAGGGATTCGATTATAATTTGGAGATTTTTTTATTCTGTTCGGATATTTGAATATTTTAGTTTGTTCGGTTTGGAGATTCAGAGATTTGGTTCGGGGATTCAGGTATTTGAATATAATTTTATAATATATACAAAAAATATTACAAATTTATAATTATATAAATAAAAATATATGTGTATAAGTAATAGTATATAAATTATATATTATAAATTTATAATTATATAAATACAAAATATTTATATATTATAAATTTATAATCATATAAATATATATAAATTAATTAATCGGTTCGAATATTCGAAAATTCAGTATTCAGTTTAATTCGAATATAATTCAGTTCGGTTCTTGATAAGAATATCAAAATTAATGAATGAATTTGGATCTATTAAGAGGGTCCCACATTTGAATTTCCTTTCAAATAATAGAATAGAAAAAAAAAAAATCCTTTTCTCTGCTGCAATCTTCCAGCATTTTTATTTTTATAAGTTACGCCATAATTAAATGTTTGCCTCTCTTATAGTTTTGATACTAATTGAATCCTTCTTTTTCTTGTTTAAATTTAACTCCAACACAAACACCATCAACCAACAAACCTTTTATTTATTTATTTATTTTTTTTGATTTTTCATCTATTCCATTGCCATTAAAAACAAAACTTGAGAAACTCTCATTTTTCTGCTCTCTCTCTAACCCTAGAAATGAGCTCAGTTTTTCTTTTGAAATTTCAATTTGGAAGCTAATTAGAGCTTTTTAATATGATAATTAGAGTTTAGCGATGGAGGGAATGCTATCTGCTAATGGTAAGCAGAGTATGGTATCTTCCTTTCTCGAGATCACCATCGGCCAAACCGCTGAGGCAGCTACACAATTCTTGCATGTACTTTCCTTGCTTGAGCCACTATATTAATATTGGACGGGTTGTTGAGCTTGTAACTTCTCAGAAACTCTAATATAATTCTTTAATTTCATTTATATAAAACCCATTTACATCTCTTCTTTCCTGTTTCTCTTCAATAAGACCATTTTTTTTCTTTGTTTCTCCATTAATCGATGACCCATTTTTAAAGGAAGAAATTTCTAGAGTCCTTAAGGTCTTAGAAACTCTTAAACAAGCCTCTCATGACCTTCAAGTTGACCTAAGTCACAAATCTACCGACTCTAACTCACTTGCCATTAAAGCTTTGTTAGAGCTCGAAACAGAGTCATATACAATCCTCTTTAAAGACCGACATCTCTCTATTTTCTCTCAACATCTCACCAGTCTTAAGAATCTTGTTAAATCTCTACAGAAATCCCACAGCTGCCATAGTCTCCAAAATTTCCTGCTACTATTTTTATTTTTTTAAAGACCCACATCTTTTTGCTTCTGTTCTGATTTTTGCTTTTGTTTTGGGTTTTTTTGTGGAGAGAGTTTCAATGAGTTTAATGTTAATGCGAGTAAAAAGAGGGCAAAAGATAAATTTTTTGAGAAATTTATGGAAATGCCATTACATATAATGTTTTTTATAAAAATGACCTACATTTTATATTAACATAATTCTAACCTCTACATGATAGATTTACTCTTGAGACTATATTATGAAAGGTTTTCCTTCTTTTTCGCCATTATTACGTTGTATTAAGTATTATTTATTAAGGAAAAGCTTAAAACAATTATTAATAAACCATAATTGAATTATTAATTAACTTATAGATCTGGAAGTGAAAATTGCAGTGAAAAGTCAATCATTGCCTTACTTGATTTAATGAAATTATTTCTTTATCTTATGGATTTCTTTGTTTATTTATTCTTCTAACTATTCTATCATTCTCTTTTTTTTTTCTCTTATCCAAGCACTCATTTCTTTTTCTTCTCAGTCTCGTTATCACTTATTACATTTGTCTCCATCCTTCAGGATCATTCATAACTATATAAAATTCTTTATTCAAATCTACTGCTTAATTATTAATAATTGGGAAATCATTAGCTGTCTACTTATTGTATTCTTCCAATAATTTATCCTCCTCAGATGTCACTATTTCCTACCTTTTAAGTGGAGAGAATTCAATAATATATGGAGATTTCATATAGCTACTTAAAATGTGCTCTCTCTTGTGAATTGCAGTTTCCATCTCCATTTCAAAATCCATTTATGTTGGTTATTTACCTGATGACTCAATTTTTGGTACTAGTAATGGTTCTTGCACAAAAAGAAATGATGTTAACTCGAGGTTTGGTTATGCTTCTATCTCAACCATTTCTTATAATAGGATTTCAATTGTGGTTGTAGAAGCAAGAAAAATGAGTTTTAGGTTGATCATATAACTCTATATGTTCTTTACTTAATTTCTCTACCATTGGTTGTGCTGATTTATCCATTGATTTTAATGGTGATGACCGAATTAGTAGAGCAGATTCAACATACATATTAGCAGCTTATGAAGTGGCAGTTTCAGTCCTTTGCCCCTTAGTTGGATTGGCTAGAGCAATAGCAATATCCAAAATAGCCTTCACATCATTTATAATAATATTTTGTTGTTGCTAAAGTTTTTCCAACGTTTCACTGTGCTTGATTTGGACTTGTTCCATCATGTTTAACCTTTCATTTTGCTTTAATTGCATCTCTTGCAATTTATCAAACCTCTCATTTTGCTCTTTCTGCATATTCTTAAACATTTCCTCAATATTTATTGATGAGACAACAATGTGAGGAGGATGAGAGTTTTTGGTTCTGACTTTGCGTTTTGGCTCAGTCTTTTTTGACTCAAAAGATGAAGATTCAAAATCTTTAGGCATACATAAAGAAATATCTAACTTGGTTTTTGTAGATGGTAAACCCCTTGAGAAGTGTGCCTCAAGAATTCTTAATTCTTCATTACTCGGAGTCATCTGAATTGGTTTTAAAACCTGCAATTCCATATAAATCAATCAGAATAAAGTTATAAATTGATATTTCGACTATTGTTTGACTATATATCGACTGTTTTGATTTTACAAAGATTTAATTTATGCTATCTAAACATGGTCGAAATGTAGTAAAAACAATGTCGAAACCATGATTTATTTAAATATTGTCCAGAAATATAGCAACATAGTCTAAACAAGGTCTACATGTAGTTGAAATTAAGTCAAAACTTGTTGAAATTAAGGAAATTAAGGATTGACATACCTAATTAGAAAATACTGTGTCTTTGAGATATTCATATCTCAACTTATGATTGTAATATGAATTCCAACTCCTAATCCTTGGAAATATCCTCGGTTGTCTTAATTGGCAAATACCTTTCGAGGATAGAGTTGGAACAGTTTCCATTGCCCATACCTACATAATATGAATGTTGATTAGTAATCATAACATTAAAATCTAATTGTATGCAATATAATGATCATACTTACAAAAAATACATATGGGTACATATGGGAAGCCACTTAAGGAGTATGTTCCACTATTATTGTTTTTAAAATTCTTGATTGAAACTTTTAGACTCTTTACGGTGTAATCAAATATATAGCTGCTCCATTTAAATGAGTCCCATTGCTCAAAATCATTAAATAGGGCCCAAACTTTGTCATTCACTCTCATATTTCCACCCCTTGAAAGCAAAATTGTTGACACAAAGTATGCCAACACCATCTTCTATGTCCTTAAAAATAATTTTTTCCAATAATGTTTCAGGTCCTTCACCTTGATATTACTACCAGGAACTTCTATGCCAACCAATTTTCTCAATAGTCTTGGTGTTTGTTATGATATAACATTATTGTACTCATCAAATGGAAACCCTATCACTAAGGCAAATTCAATTTGTCCAAACTTCACCCTCGACCCAATAATTTTAAACCACATTACAGATGAGTCAATTAATTATTCTGCATATGTGGGCTCAACTACATTTTGCAAGATATAATGAATGACCTACAGATGTAACATCTGATTATCTGGTACATCAAAAAGAAGACCATCACATGCATGGGTTTTATATAGTTATTGTTAGGGAGGGCTTAACATTTGCCTAAATTCTGCTACTTGCTGAAAATGTGAGTAAATTATTATCTTCACTGTTACCTCATCTGTTGCCTTAGAAATACCATGAAATCATAAAACAAATTAAATAGATGTATTTATCAGACAATATGTTTCGACTTCCATTAAAGTCGATACAAATCCAAACAAAGTCGATAGTAAATATAATTAGGTTGAAATAAAAAAATTAATATAGTTCACAATTTATCACTTTGTTTCGACCTAATATCTTTTTTCGAATGATAATTGGGTCGAAACTAGGTCGAAACCATGTAGACACTATGTTGAAACCCAAAAAATATATATTTAAATGCAAAATACAGAATAAAATAGATTTTATTATTTTTTAAACTGTCGACCTTAGAAAACCCTAAGCCTAGATATATCAATTGCTATGTTGTCGAAACTCTATGGAAATACAAATAAAATTTTAATTCTCGATAACTATTTTCAGTTATTTGAAAAGGATGAGATAATAATATGGATGATTTGTGATCTTAAAGTCGAAGACGAGAGGAGGAGAAGATAAATTTTTTTGAAGTGAACGAAAAGATCAAAATGTGAAATGAGGAGAACAAATAAAATTTTAAGACTGAGGAGGAGAAGATAAATTTTTTTGAAGTGAACGAAAAGATCAAAATGTGAAATGAGGAAAACAAATAAAATTTTAAAAAAATTGATTGAAAAAGATAGTGATTTCTTTCAAATAATGTACAAGAAAAATGATTAGAGAAGATGGGGAAGTTAACATCACTATGTTGAAAAGTTTGAAGAAGAAAACGGTAAAGTGAATGTATTTTGATTTTCTTCAAGTCAAATATGGTAATTATGTCGTTATAAAATAATAATAATAATAATAATAAAAAAAAAAGTAAATCATAAAAAAAAATGTCATTGACGAATAAATCTGCAACTCAATTGTTTACGAATTACAACACAGACCGCTTTAAGCTTAGCAAGGGTAGAAGCTGAGGCCTGCGACTACCTGTACCAGGTGCTTGTTTTTCTTCTTTTTCTTTGATCTGTAGTATCACTGTAGCTGTTCTCTGAACGTCCATCTGTATTTTTAGAAGCTGCATCGGCTTCATTTTCGATTGTAAATTGTAATCTGTCGTCTTTGATTTTGGTTCTTTCTTTTTTCATCAGTTTCTCTCTGCGTTCGATAACCTTCTTGCTTCTTAAATTCCTCTTTAGTTTAGACATTTCAGTTACAAACTTAAGTTATTTATCCCTTTCGCTCTCTTTTTTCCTTTTTCATTTCGTCGATCTTTTGATCTCAATTCCATTTCCTCATTGTGCAATTCCCAAATATTGGTATAATCAACCAGAAAATCAATCCATCATATAATTTTTTTTGAAGTTCTAAACTAACAATACATGAATTTGATATGTGTTGTGATGCTAGATATTAGCATATTTGGGAAACTAGAGTGACTTGGAAGAGCAACGAATGGCAAATATTGACATCGAGGGACTCCTAAAGGAGCTGCCTGAAGATGGGCGTGTTCCAAAGTCAAAAATCGTCTGTACGCTTGGACCTGCTTCCCGATCGGTCCCTATGCTCGAGAAGCTTCTCAAGGCTGGGATGAACGTTGCCCGCTTCAATTTCTCCCATGGTACCCACGAGTACCACCAGGAGACCTTGAACAATCTAAGGATTGCCATGCAGAACACTCAGATCCTCTGTGCTGTCATGCTCGACACCAAGGTCCCTCTCTTATGCTTTTATATTACACTTCTTTACTTTTAAGTTTTCAATATAATATTTTATTTCATTTTTGTATGTGTGGAGGCAGTACAATTAGCACAACTTGAGGTAGAAGGCAATCTGGTTTGTAATGGTAACTTTAATACCTGACGGTCATTTGGTTTCATGAAACCATGATGGTTGCCTTTTTCTTAGGGTTTGTTTGGTTTGCGGAATAGAATAGATAAGGAATAAAATAGCAATTCCATTGAATGAAATAACAATTCCTCACTTTCTAAAAGTTTGTATTTAATAAATTTGAAAAATATTTACTACATATATTACTTAAATGAAAACTTGAAATTATTTCATGGAATTATTATTCCACATCTAAATTTGTACCAAAATTAAGAATAGCCATTCTATATGGAATGTCTATTCTGTTCTCAACCTATTTTATGTTATTCCATGAACCAAACTAGGCCTTAGTGTTTTGCGTGTTATTCAAATGATTTGGGAATCTTTTTAGTTGTTTTTATTTTGGGGAGTATGGTAGCTTATGTGTAGTTGGGGTTTAAGACACTATGGCAATTCTCAAAGGAGGCCGGAGTTGACTTCATTGAGAAATCTGGTGACTGACTATTCTTGATTTGCAATGGTGGATGTTTGTGAACTTGTTTCTTACAGTTGTTCGGTGAGACAGATTGAGTCATGGCTGAGTAGGATCTGTTGGTGAGTAGTGCCTGAATTATTGGTTCAAAAAATGAAAATTTGCTGCTTTGTCAATATTGTTGGTGGTCCTTTATGAGGGGTTTGTTTTTGGTTATGGGGGCTTGTAGTTCTTCAACACAAAATGCACAATTGCATCACTTCCAACCAAGAAAGGTGACAGTTTTCCATTTCATTCATAGTGCACAATTTTATGTGGTTTTTACATTTGGAACAAATAGATTCAAGCGTTGTTTTATCAAGCTCATATATATATATATATATATATATATATATATATATCATTTCAATTTCAAAACATCAATGTTATCATTACAAAAGCCTTTGTATTGATAGCATGGAGAATTCAATTCTAAAGTACATATTAGACTTCGCTAGTTGACTTTTATTCATAAGATTTGTTTGCATTGGTTAATTATGCATGCATACCTGGTGAATATGCATGGTTTAGTCAGGAAAACAAAGATTTACTGCTTCCTAAAATTGCAAGCCTATGATGCTTCCGTAATTTCTTATTTATTTAGTGCTTGTTTGGCATTGAGATTGAAATTTGAAACTACTCTCTTCCTCCCCCCTAAAAACGTATATTTTTAGATGTTATATCAAAAACATATTGAAACTCCTTTATTTTTGAAGTTTTTCTTACCTCCATTCTGTCTTAAAAATTCATTTTTGATTGTTCTAATCAACAAATTCAAGGTAGTTTGTAATTTTCTAATCAACATATTCAAGGTGGTGTTTTTTCTAATAGCAACTATAACGGTAATGCTAAATAGACAAATAGACTTGAAAATGAGGAGAACTTAGGACCTGAACAGTCCAGACAGATCTTCGGCTGGTCAGTTATTGTGATTATATGAGATCACTTAGACATGATTGCATCTACATGCATAATCAATTCAGAAGTATAGGTTGAGTGCTGTATTGTGCTTTATGCACGCTGGCACACTCCATGTGCATATTCCCCTCCACCCCCGTCTCCATATTTTTAGTGTTATTGTTATTATATTTCTTACCATAGAAAGGATATATCAATCTGTATGTTAATTTTTTTTCACAATGTTTGTCGGTTTTTCTGAGAAAGATTAATTGAGGTTTGATATTAGCAAAACTATCATCATATTGTTTTTGGCCTGCCGTAGGTTGGAAAGTTAAAATTTCCCCCTTCCTTAGTATATAAACATAATAAAGTTGACATATCACTTATATGATATATTAGATTTTGGACACTCAGTTTTGAAATAAGAACTAAATTGGGCTATTCTAGTTTAGGAAGTAGAAAATCTTTACCTTATGTATATTAATTATGCTGCACCTGTTGTAATTTTGTAATTATTAAAAGACCAGGTGTACTGTGTAAAGGGTGGACATGTACAACATCGATTGTGTGACTGTGTTCCAGTCAGTCCCTTTTTTATTCTCTTCATGAAGGAAAAAAGTGAAGATTTCAATTGCTATAAAGTGAAATATGGTTCTTGTGTCTTCAACTATATCTTCTGTGCATTGGATGCTTGTTACTATTGTTTCTGGCCTATTAGCATGATCCATCATATGTTTTCACTTTTTGCACAAATATTTCTGCCGAAAAGATTTATTATTCTAAAAAAAAAACACCCATGTATGGTTTTCGCAATTAACTATTCCAGTTTTTACTTTATTGTTTTTTGTTGTAGGGACCTGAGATACGGACTGGTTTCCTGAAGGATGGAAAACCTATTCAACTGAAGGAAGGTCAGGAAATCATTGTGACTACTGATTACAACATCAAGGGTGACTCAGAGACGATCTCCATGAGCTACAAAAAACTGCCCGTGGACGTGAAACCTGGAAATACCATCTTGTGTGCTGATGGTACAATCTCTCTAACTGTTTTGTCTTGTGATCTGGAGGCTGGAAGTGTGAGATGCCGATGCGAGAACACTGCAACGCTAGGTGAGAGGAAAAATGTCAATCTTCCTGGTGTTGTGGTGGATCTTCCAACTCTGACAGATAAGGATAAGGAAGACATCTTGGGCTGGGGTGTTCCCAACAACATTGATATGATTGCTCTTTCATTTGTACGCAAGGGTTCTGATCTCGTTCATGTACGTAAGGTCCTTGGGCCACATGCCAAACATATACAATTAATGTCAAAGGTATGATGATCCCATTCTGTATTTGATTGTGCTGGTTTTTATCAGTTTCATTCACAAGGCAATCAGCGTAATATGTAACTTGTGTCCTCTTTGTAGGATTTTGTACTTTGCTTAGATGTGTTTGTTTGCAAGTTTATTCTATTTTGGGAATTAATTTTAATTGGAATTGTTGATAGTTGTTGCTTGTTTGTCTTCATCCTGTTTTGTTGGTTAAATAGTTAATAATTTGATTGAAGTTGTTTCCCTTAGGTTGAGAACCAAGAAGGAGTTGTTAACTTTGATGAGATCTTGCGGGAGACAGACTCATTCATGGTTGCTCGTGGTGATCTTGGAATGGAAATTCCTGTTGAGAAGATTTTCCTGGCACAAAAGATGATGATATACAAGTGCAATCTTGTGGGCAAGCCTGTGGTCACTGCTACTCAGATGCTTGAATCCATGATCAAGTCTCCCCGACCAACCCGTGCTGAAGCAACTGATGTTGCTAATGCTGTTCTTGATGGCACTGATTGTGTTATGCTCAGTGGTGAGAGTGCAGCTGGGGCCTATCCAGAGCTTGCTGTAAAGATTATGCGCAGAATTTGTATTGAAGCCGAATCATCTCTTGACTATGGAGCTATCTTCAAGGAGATGATAAGATCAACTCCACTTCCTATGAGCCCACTGGAGAGTCTTGCATCATCAGCTGTACGAACTGCTAACAAGGCAAAAGCAAAGCTCATTGTTGTTCTGACACGTGGTGGGACAACGGCTAAGTTGGTGGCCAAGTACAGACCAGCTGTCCCGATCCTGTCTGTGGTCGTACCAGTCTTGACCATTGATTCATTTGATTGGACCTGCAGCGACGAGACCCCAGCAAGGCATAGTCTAATATATAGGGGCTTGATTCCTCTTCTGGCAGAAGGATCTGCTAAGGCTACTGATGCTGAATCTACTGAGGTTATTTTGGAAGCTGCTCTAAAGTCGGCTACAGAGAGGGGGTTGTGCAAGCCTGGTGATGCTGTTGTTGTACTTCATCGTATTGGAGCTGCTTCAGTTATTAAGATATGCATTGTGAAATGATATGGAATATGCAGAAAGGCATAGATATGGCTTGGAGAGGCAGTTGCAAGAAAATGGACATCTATTTTATTTCTTTGGGATCTATTTTGTGATCATTGGAAGATTTAGTTGTAATTTACGTGACGTTATCAGTATGTTGTATGCAAGAATTGCAGGGTCGCATGGAGTGGAGTGGCATGCAATAATAATAATAATAATAAATGTATTTATTTTGAGAATTATTGGTGTCAATCTTGGCCGTCCCTAACTCATTTGAATTGTGATTGTATACCAGTTACGTTAAATTATCTAATAATCTTCTATTATTAATATTATTTGTTTATTTATCTATATTCATCGAAGCAAGGCGCTATTGATGTTGGACTTGGAGATGGTTTTGATGTTTTAACGTTTTCTTGAAAAAATAAAAAAGTTATACATATATGGGTTTTTATCCAGGCCGGCCCCAAACATACACTAACACCCTGTTTGATGTAACATGTAATATTATCCAGGCTACAGAAACGCTCTATTTGCTGTATGAGGTTGGGCTCGGGTATTGTAACTTGCAAGACAGATTATTCCGCTCTTTTAGAACAAAACACAAAATAAGAAAATGTACGAGGTTGGGAGTGGAGTTGCGCCTCGGATGGAGTTCCACTTTCAGCTGCGCAAATACACAGACCCACGCTCAAAGAAAGCGGATACCTGGGCTACTGCTACTCACTTCTTCTTATCGGTTCTTTGATAGGACCGGATATCACAGAGTGCTTGAAGATGCCTGCAAAAACGACGAAGAGGTCAGAGCCGTTCTCGTTGATAGCATTTACAACTCCAAACTCATAAGGAAAAGAGTATGACTTATTCTATTATTTCAACTGTTATGCCAATCAATTCTAAACTATGTATATAATCGATGAACTCATCCTTTAAGAAGCCCACACTTTCTTTTTCTGTTTCTGCAACTCAATTATTACAAAAGATGCTTCTAATTCTTAATTAGTATTACACAGGTTGAAGATAAGAGTAAAGAAGAAAGGTCGCACTTCTACAAAACAAAAAGGGGTTCAGTCCTTGCCTTCAAAGTCGGCTTTAGAGAGCAAGTTTGCCTAATAAATTCAGTTCCATTCACGTGTCATCTCTCTCTCTTCTCTCATATTAGGTTCAGAGATAATGTTTTCGTTTCATTTTAGGTTGCATTCAGTTATCTTACCTTTTGCCTCCTAACAGGCATCTCATATAAATTGCCTTTTGCTTCCTAATAACAACAAAGTATTTATGAATTTCACTTTACATGAGTGTTATATTGTGTTGTTTAATAAAAAATTGTTCTTTTCCCTTTTTTTTTTTTCCACAATATTAAAAAGCAGGCTAACAAAATTGAGCCTAGTTTTTCTAATATTTGCTGTAGGAAGCAACTAAAGTCTGCGTCATGAATAGGCTTTTTTTTTTTTTAACTTTTGTTTTGCGTGACAGCTTCAACCTGTGAATTTTCTACATATGGTTTGAATTATTTGGATCTCCAACTGATAGAGATGTTGATCTCATTGGCAGTGTAAGTAGATACTTCATATTCCCTTCTTTGATCCTTCCAATGCTGCTGAATTCTTATTAGATTACTGTAAGCATCTTGGAGACAGAAATACTAGAAAGGATATGTTTCACAATCTATGACTACTTGATGTTGGAAAATTATGCAGGCTATTCAGTCGGGGTATGTTATGGGGCGCTTGGGGGCCTTCAATTCTTGAAATTTGCAGGTTTTGCTATAATCTCTCTCAAAAGCTAATTCGCCTAATATTTGTGCACCTGTTTGTAAGATCTGTAAATTCACACTAGTGACTTGTTTTGAGGTGGAAGTTTGTGCTTTCTAATTCCAATTTCCTGTGTCATTAAAAGCTTACAAAAATTTAGCATGCGTCTTGTGTGTGGGTAATGTTTGTATTACAAATGGATTTTAAAATCTATGAATTCTAGTAAATTGAAGGTTATGATAACAAGTTGCCATAATTGAAAAATAATACAATGATACGAAACAATTTTGTGATTCTAAGAAATGCACAAATTATAGAAAAACATAAGCAGTGACTAAGCTCGGTCTGGGCTCAGAAGTCATATAGAAAGCATTTGTTCTGCGAAGGAAAAAACAGATCAAACTGCATCTCTTGATCATGAGCATTCACTACACCAAAGGGATGCAATGAAGACTTCACTCAACTCAACCCAACTTAGAATTAATCCCAAAATTAATTAGGGTCGGCTATAATGAAGGCTATAATGAAGACTTAATTGATGAAAGAAAATTTTGATAATTTCCTTAACATGCAAGTGAATTCTAACCACTTGAGTTCGAACTTGGATTGCCGATACACATTATCACTACAACATTCAATGACTACAGATTCAGCCTATTGCCCAAAAAATGAAACTGCAGAAGTCTGAAGGCTGAAGGTCTTCAATTGTTAAAGAAATTATTGTGATAAAAGGGTAACTTCTGAGGACATCCTCAGGTCCAGAAGATCAAGATATGCACCTTTCAACACTGTTGTCCATCCTACAGGATTGACAGGAAAACTAGGTGCATAAAGCTTAATCTGACTGAAACAACCAATGTTAGTTTCAGCTTGGCCAGTGATCTAACATGGTAAGGTACAGTAGAACCAAAAAAGGATGACCAAAACAAGCAAGGATGTCAACAGAAATAAAAGCTATACGGTAAAGATTATCAGTCTTGGTTTGAAGAAAGTTCCTATCAGAAGAAAATTAATTATCAAGGAATACTCGTATTGCAGTCATTTTAGTTATTAAACAGAGAATTCATTTGAAAATTAACCTAGTTTAAGATTTATTTGCAAAATCTACTGATATGACTCAAATACAACTAATTCCACGTGAAAACATATTATGCCATTTTTTCACACCTAGGATGTGTATAGGGAATTTATGGACATTGACAAAACAATTGCTCCAAGAAGAAGCTGAGAAGCATAAAATTATTTACATAATGTGTGACGATAAAATGTGGCATATTGTTTTTTAACGGATGTCCCAATATCAAGCAGAGGAGGAGCATAAAATTTTATATTGATACAGAGCATGATAGAGTAGAAAAATAAAGGCAACAATTGAGCAAGTAAACTACATACAACACTGCACTGCACAGGGGGTATGATTAATTTGACCGCACAATATGAAGAGAATAATAGAGAGAGAGGAAAGGTAAAGTATTTAACCTGGCTGATAGGGGATGAAGCAAAAACAAATGAAATTGTAAATGCTACTCAAGGTACTCAAACTCATCCTCTTTGAGATGGGCAAAAAGTTTTACAGGGCCACGGCCTTCAATCTCCACCACAAACTCCACCTTGTAAGGGAGATTTGCCGAAATTCGTTTGCCCTTCCATAGGGCGACGTACTGCTTGAGATGACCTTCTTTCCCACTCAGATCTACTTCGGGCACTCGAGGCACGTGGTACACTTTCAGAGGAACCTTCACCCTAACCCTCGCCCCAATCTTCTTCTCAGCTTGTTGCTCTTCTTCGTCTTCTCCCTCGGTGATTGTTACTGACGACGATAAAGATGATGTAGCCGAATTGTTGGACCTCAAAGCGACTTCAAATGAAATCTTCGTCCTCCTCCTCCTTTTCCCAATTATTTTTATACTATATAGGTTAGTTGAGCAGCAGTGGTGCCCTATGGTGGGGCTAATTACCATCATCGTGTCGTTATTAATACTGGGATGAGCAGCAGCCACAGCTAAAGTTGAAGAAGATAATGATGATGATGAGCTAAAAAGTGATTTCTTTGATATCATTACAGTTGTCGTGGTGAAACTATTGGTGGCCATGTCTACAAAACGGAGCGCCGAAGATAGGGGAGAACAGGCTAAGGCTGCTCCTCCGGCTGATGGTAAAGCCAGAGTTGTTGAGCTCATGTCTATCTTCGTTTTTCCCCACAATTCTCTACCGAAAATAATGAAAAGTACAACTGGATATCAGATTATTTTAAAGTCTATTGTGTTTTGGAATTTTTTTTTCACTTGACCTTACTCAGTTAACCGTTGAATACAAGGACAGTCTTATGCAAATCTTTTTTTTTTTTGATAAATTTTCAAATAAAATAAAATTATTATTATTATTAAATTATTAATTTAATTTAAATTTAATTATCAATTTTAAATTAAATTTTTTATAAATCATTATTATTTTATTATAAAATTAAAAAAATATAAAATATTAATAATAAAAAATTATAAAAATAATTTAATATTATATAATATAAAATTTTTTTATTTCATTAATTAGCACACTTAAAATTTATATTTTTATCGAGAATGAGATTATTTTTATTTATTTTTAGTAAGTTTGTATGAACGATATTTTTTAAATTTTAAATTAATATTAAATTAAAAAAATAATTGTATATAAATTCAAATCAAATATATTTAATTATAATAATAATAAAAAATAATATATATTTAATTTAAAATCGAAAAAAAAACATTTAAATCATAAATCAAATCAAACTTTCAATTTACTTAATTTTTCAAATTAAATCAAACTAAATAAATTTTAAAATAATAATTTTAATTTAATTTAATCGATATAATTCAATTTAATCAGCATTTTCACGTATCTTTTGCATACCAAATTATCAACCTCCACTATTTTCCCATCTAATTTTCATCTTATATATATATAATCTTACACTCTTATTTAATTTTTTTTTCATAATAATCCTAATTAAAATTTAATTAAACATATAATATTTGTCTATTATTTAATTAATCTATATATAATAAACTTACTGTATATATATATTATTAATATTCAAAATTATTTAAATTCAATATTTAAATCTAATAAACAAATATAATAATAGTTTGTGTATGATAAAATATTTTTTAAAAATATAAATTAAATAAAAATATGACTTTAAATCTCAACTAATTTAATTATAAATACATATATCCTTATTTTCGAACAGTAATAAAAAAATCATTTTGATATAATGAGTAATGGAAACAAAATTAAAAAGATAAAATATAAATAAATTTTATTTATATAATTTGTGAAATATATGAATTTACAAATAAATACCATAAATTTATATAAAATTCATTTATATCAGAAAATTTATTTAGAATCAAATAAAAAATTTATTTACAAATAAACAATTAATGTTTGGCATGCACAAATTCATTTAGAATTCAAAATTGTTAATTTAATAGAATTAATTTTTCTTATTAGCTTATGAATTGGTCATATTTGTAATAAAATGAGAGATTATAGATTGTCATAGTAGATTATCAAAGCATATTCTTTTTTAGTAAGAATACATGGCTCATGTAGTAAAGTAAACGAAATGTTCTAATCCACACAAACGAAACGTCAATAGATGAGAAATCTTGGATCTCCAATGAGAGGTGGAATATGAAAGTTCCCGTTCTCCTCCAGTATTTATAGATAGCTAATGACAATCCACAATCCTTTTCATATTTCATATGCACACGCATACGCATCTCCTTCCAAAAGTAGGACAAAAGAACTGCACGCTCCAGCCATCCCATCTAAGGTCACAATCTTACTATCTAGATTCTACGAGTTCTTAATTTTATTTTTTTTTATACATTCATTACTCCCACGGAAACATGAGCCCACATGAGAGTATATTATGATAAATGTCAAACTTCAACAAAAAAAAAAAAAAAAAAAAAAAAGAAGAAGAGCACATTACAATATTACATAATTCTTATCACAACCTAAAAGTGAGGAAAACACAAGACAAATGAACATAAAAAAACAAAATTTTAGAATTTAGGATTTGAGATTTTGGGGTTTGGGGTTTAGGATTTTTAAGGGGTTTAGGATTAGGGGTTAGGATTTAGGGTTGAGGGTTCGGGGTTCTGGATTCGGGGTTCAGGGTTTAGGGTTTCGGGTTCAGGGTTTAGGATTTAGGATTTCGGGTTTTGGATTTTCGGGTTTCGAATTTCGAGTTTCAGGTTTAGGGTTGAGGGTTGGGGGTTTAGGGTTGAGGGTTCGGGGTTCAGAGTTTCGGGTTTCGGGTTTCGGGTTAAGGGTTAAGGGTTAAGGGTTCACGGGTTAGGGGTTAGGGTTTAGGGTTGAGGGTTTAGAGTTGAGGGTTGAGGGTTCAGGGTTTCGAGTTTCAAATTTTTGGATTTCGGGTTTAGGGTTTAGGGTTAAGGGCTCAGGGCTCAGGGCTCAGGATTCAGGGTTCAGGGTTCAGAATTCAGGGTTAAGGGTTAAGGGTTAAGGGTTTTGGGGTTTAGGGTTTTGGGTTCAGGGTTTTGGGTTTAGGGTTTAGGGTTTTGGATTCAGGGTTCAGGGTTTGGGGTTTGGGGTTTGGGGTTTGGGGTTTGGGGTTTTGGGGTTTGGGGTTTTGGGGTTTTGGGGTTTTGGGGTTTAGGGTTTAGGGTTTAGGGTTTAGGGTTTAGGGTTTAGGGTTTAGGGTTTAGGGTTTAGGGTTTAGGGTTTAGGGTTTAGGGTTTAGGGTTTAGGGTTTAGGGTTTAGGGTTTAGGGTTTAGGGTTTAGGG
>CANXYC010292920.1:0-73546 GCA_948193065.1 Aleurites moluccanus | reverse complement strand
AAATAAGGTAAATTTTCTTCCTAAGCTATTTTCTTTGGGTTTCTTTAAGTCTATGGGTTAGGATAATTAATACTGGGTATATAGAATTTATTGCTAGCAATTCACAATCATTAATGGTAATTAATGTGGGAGAAATTTAGAGGTTGAGACTATCATGAACAGTAACTCCGAAAATTAATTGCAGAAATTTCTTAAAAAGATAAATGAAATTGTTGTTGCGAATTAGGAATAGAGACTCTAAGATAAGAGACTCTAAGATAATTAATTAATGGGAAATCATGTTGAATATTTTTGGTTTGGAGAAACTCTAATTTTGTATATTTGGGAAATTTTTTAGGAGGAGAAAATCAGATTAATTGAGGAATTATAAGTGAGCAGATTTCTAAAGAGGAATTAAGAGAAATTTGTGTAAGAGGTAAGTATGAACATCCCATTCGATCATTGTTCTTTGAAATTAAAAAGACCAAAGTATTATTATATTTGATTATCCTATTGTATATATATATATTTATATACTCGTATAATGTGAATGGCTTGATCAATATTCTTGGATCAAGTTCATATATTTTCTTGCTTGTGAACCTGATTTGAATAATGTTATATGATGATGGTCTTGCGACCAATATGCTTCTTATGAGATTGAAACCCATGACCCATGGATAGAACGCTCTTTCCAATGAGAGTAAATTCATTGGTCCATTGTGCACTTTGGGAGCCCAGCCGATATGGTTTTTATAGGTGTTCCACCTAGAGGGGGCCATGAGCTCTAGGCGCATGCCTGGCCAAACATGTGTGCATGTTAAGGTAGCAAGGTTACCGATACGTATGGTATGATATGAGATCAGTTCTTCCAGATGATATTTGATAATACCATTCTTTGTGGGCATTCTATGTTCTAAATATGAACCATAATTTAATTTATGACATGATTTGATATAGCCAGTTTGTTATTAGAACCAAGTTTCCTTCAAGTAAAATTTATGATTTCTTTCATACCTGTATGTATAATTATTTGTTCATGACTATGATTCGATGTTCAGATATTTGATTATAATGTTCATATCTTACTGAGTTGAAGGCTCACTCATCTTCTGTGGATTTCAGGTGATAACATAGCTCGTGAGGGAGCTAATAGAGAGGATCGAGCTTCTTGACTTGTTTACTCCAAGAAGCTCCATTGTAATAGTTTCTTTGAGATATTTTGTATAATTATTAATGGTGTTATGATATAATATGTATTGGAGTATACTTTAGAGCTCCGTAGTTAGTCATTCGAGGTTACTGGTATATTTTGATGTATGGTTGTTACCTTTTTGGGTACTCTTGTTCCTCAGTGATGTGAGATGTCTCTTTTGATCATTAAGGAACAAGAGAAATATATGAAATGATAATAGAAAGATATGAATGATTTTAATTATTTATATGGACATGATAGATGTATGGTAATATATGATGTTGCAATTTAATTGATGATGATGAGATTTATGATTTGTGAGTTCTATGGGTTTATGGTATCCTTAAACCTACCCTTGTCCTAGGACCGTCACACCACTAGAGTTGGGGTATGACAGGATGAGTAAGTATTATTTATTGTTTATGAGTTTAATTAATTTATATAAGAAATGATATAAGAGATTAGTTATCCTTCTAAACATGTAATTTATTTTCTTTTAAAATTGAGAAAATAAGATATTTTCTTTAAATATTATTAAAAATAACTTTTTAATAATATTATTTTATCCTTAATAACTAATATCATTTCTTATCTCTTAAACTTTCAAACAAGAAATATTTATTAACCATTTTATTTATTTTCTTTTTCTATCCCATAGATTAAATATTATTTTTTTTTCTTTCTCATATAAAAAAACTCCCAAAAAAGGTAGTAGAGTCGTACTTGTATTCTATTTATGTATCTGATTTAGGTTTATTAATCGTTTCTTAGAGTCTTGAGTTCTTATAATTTTTTTTTACAGCAACATGGCTACATCTGATTCTTCTCCATCAACTTAATCTTTTCCTAAAACCATTTCTTCTCTTCGTAGTAACATCAATGTTTCAGTTCTACCTTTTTAAAATCCTCCATCCATCATTCCTTTATTATTTCAAATATTCGAAATTATGTTAGTGAAGTTCTTATCTTTTATGAAAATCTTTATTCGTTCCTGTTTTTCAAGGCTATAATATTTATGGTCATATTGATAGTGCTAGTGTTTATCCACTAAAATAAATCATTGATACTTATGGTATTATTATAATGTCTTTTACAACGATGGTTCGAGTTTTATTGGACAAAGGGAAAATGATAAGGATAAACCAAACTAGAAAAAAGGAGTAGCCACACGATTTTAGGTGTAACCAAGACTACAAATACATTGTATTTTCTTCCTCTATAAAATAAGTGACGATTTTATCCCTAGAAAAATACCAGGCTGTCTTGTCCAGAGATTTAGGTAAGGAAACTGGATATGGATTGGAAAAGGTGTTAGGCACTCTGGCTCACCTGACCATCATAGCCAGCCTCCGTTCTAAACTAAAGGTTCTAATGAAAGATAACTAAAATATACTTTTAATAAACAAAAAAATTCATATACGCATAAACCAATAATTCACAAGTCACAAGGCAAAGAAATAAACTCTACTATGGTACATGATCGACTGTACCAAAAACTAGGCCAAATATAATTCATAGGAAAGATTAGAGGAGTCACAAACGATCTCACTTAAAATCCAACCTTTTTAGACAAAATTATATTTGGTATAATTAATTGTATAATCTCACATGGTCATTCCTAATGCGTCGCATAATATCATAAAAGTAATTAATTTTACAAATATAAATGAAGCACACTAATCCTAAAGAAAGCAAAGGACAAATGAATTCTCTAAACAACATAGCAAGTATAAATGTCCAATCTGTTAAAAGTAAAATGTTTCATACATACATGTATTTAACACCCTAAATAAAGAAAAAGGAAGGAGAAATAAACTTAGATAATCCAATCACCAATATAGCCTTTGAAATCATAAACCTGCTTTTGGGTTTAAATGCGTATGAGCCCATTTATTTTAGCAAATGGCTTTGCCTTATAGGCCACATATTATTCGCACTACCATAGGAATCCTAAATGGTTAGTTTATATAAACAAGTACAAATATAAAACACTTTGCAAAATAACAAATTCACATAAATCATGCCTCTTTTAAGTAACATGCTAAAATTCATATTTATATGGTAATAGTTCAAGGTATTCAATCAAAACAACTTGATTTTAGGTTTACTTACACATGATGAAAACATACAAACATATCACATGATTTTAGGTTTACTTACACATGATAATCAAACAAACTTTCATGTAATTATGCTTTCCTTTATTCTTCCTACTCTTATACTTAAATTTGATGTACATATTATTTACATAAAATATTTATTAAAAACAGTAGCTAACTTCATTAATATATTTACATATTATTCATTTCAAAGCAAATGGTTCATGCCAAGGTTGTTTCACTATAATAATCATGATAAATCTCATGTTATTATATCAAAACAACTTATTTATCATAATAAATTCATTATGATAGTAGCTAATTATACTAATATATTCATATTAATGTTATTTAACATGTGTTTAAATATGCCATATTCATTCACTAAACACATTAATCATCATGCTTAAGACACAAATTAAGCAACTTAACAATATTTATATTAAATCAATGATAGGTTAATATCCATGACCTAAACATACCTCTAATACAACCTACAAACATTATATAATCATATAAACTAAGTTTAATAAACATTCATGGACCATATGCAACATTTATATACAAAAGAAACATGAAAGAACTAAGAAAAAACACAAAAATATAAGAAAAGAAGAAGCATAACCGTATGGCTCTTTACTAGGGTTGGACAACCTTAGGGAAGGGCTACATTGCCCACATAGGGTCGTCCAGCCCTGCATAAAGGCAAGTGACCCTTATCCTTGGGAGTTGGACTCCCATGGCCATTTTCACGTGAAGAGGAACCGATTTTGGTACCCTTTCGACCTCGATTGTTCGAAGTATATCAATTTCAATATTCAAAATATTTTGACACATTAAAGCAAGTTCAAATATACATTTGATCTGTACAGTAGCCAAATTTAGAGGTGGGTGTATGTGTGTGTTTCAAGCCATGATAACCTATGTTACAAAGAAGTCCTAAAATTCAACTAAATCAACCTCAATGCATACATTCATCATATTTACTCCATATTTGTAAATAATTAAACATTTTATACATACAAACGAATCAACATATATGAAACATAAAAAAAAAATAATCCATACGATCATGCAAAATTTTACATTCTTAAATCAAGAAAATGAAAGAAATTCCTCAAACCTAGATACACTAAGCTTCCAGCAATTCGCCCTTAAGCTTTATTTTTGGTGATTGTGAAATGAATCTGAATTCAAGTACTTTGATGATCGATTAGTTGTTTGTCCGCCGAGATTGATTGAATCAACTGTTGATTAAATTTAAATGTGCTTCTTTTTCTCAAAGAGTACAATTAAGAATTTTTTGATGTACTCTTTGTAAGAAGATTTAGATAAAAGCTACTAGTATTCTAAAATCAAGTTTTTTGATTTTCTTTGATTATAATTTTTTTTTATCTAAAAGTGCTTTCGAAACTTCAAAGTAAATTCAATGTTTTCTAAAGACCACTTTTTTTTTCAAGATTTTAATTCAAAAAGATAAGTTCTAATTTCAAAAGAATTTGATTCAAGAGTTTTTAAAGTTTAATTAAGTTTTTCATCCCAAAAATCCATATCTAATTTTTCCGACCCTTTTTCAAAAGGAGGTGAAGGGATATTTATAGGTCCCCAAGAGGCCCCTTCACCTACTCCTGAATAGGAAGAAGTATTTGTGTGCAAGCTAAATATTCTCCTATTAAGTTTAATCAGGTTCCAAAACAGGCTTTCTTCCTAACTAAAATGAAGAAAAGCTTCCAATATAGCTTTAAATAACTTGCAAGTAAAGTACTTGCAATTTTCCTATAGTAAAACTTCTATTTTAATAAAATACTAAAAATAAACCAAAATACAAATATTGATCAGATAATTAAAATAGGTTTGGAGGTCCCCAAAATAGGAAAAAATGGATCAGAGAGTGGTGGAAAAGGTCGGAACGACCCCTAGGGCCACGCCTGGGGCACAAGGCTGTGTGGCCCTGCTGCAGGGCCAATTGGCCCTAGATTAAGCCGTACAGCCTTGCATGCCTTTAGGCAGGGCCGTAAGGCCTTGAGTCTAGCATAGGCCCATAGGCTTTGTTGCATACAAGCCCATTGGCCTCCTACGTGCCTAATTTGCTATCCAAGCCTACAAACTTGGCCCGAAACTACCCTAAATTACTTTTAAACAACATTTTAACACTTTTTCTTAAAATATCAACATGGATCCTCAATTGCTAACTTTAAAACTCTAGCAACCTTGTCAGTCTAAAAAAGTCAAAATAACATTTTGACAAGCAACTTCATCTTGCATCTCAATACTTGATGCCTCATCATTGAGCTTTGGCTTAGACTCAAGGTGTATCAAAATTCAGTGTCTATAATTGTCTCCCCTAATCTAGCCTATACCATATAGACATAAGTAGATGTTTTAGTTTTCTCTTGGATCTAAGCTACCATCAGTACTTATATTTTGAGAAGTGAGTTGTGTGAGGCCTCGCCCGAGCACTGCTCTAGTATACTCGAGGAGTCAGATTGGGGGCTCGGTTCCATACAAAAGTGGCCGTCGCTTTTTCTATTTTTGAAATATGGTGGTAAATGATTTTTTATTTATTATTTTTTTTAGTTTTGAAAAGTTTTGAGGAGTTGCCACCTTAATTTATTTTTTAATAAAAAATATAAGGTAAAAATCTAAAATTTACTCCAATTAAATCCCATAGATAAAAATGCACTAGACCTTCGAAACGAGTTCGGATTCGGGAACTAGGTTTTTGGTTTAGAAATTTGAAATTGGCTTTTTATTAACTCTAACTTGAAAATGTATTTTTTATGAGCAATTTAATAGCATGACATTTATATGGATGTAAAGCAGTAAATAAATCAGAAAACAACAAATCATGCATCCAAAACAGTAAAGAATTATTACATAACTAGCAATTGAGGATATTAATTCTAACCCTTATGAGTTCTAGGTTAATCACATATCCCTCAATTCAAATAAATTGGAGATATTGACTCTAGCCCTTGTGGGTTCTAGGTCAATCACAAATTCTCCAAAATGACTTAATTTAAATAGGAGAAGGGGGAAAAATGATTTTAGAGTTTTTAGATTTGATGCTTGATTAAAAGCATACCTATGTATCCCATTTGAATGTAAATCAAAATCTGCGTAGTTCACCCTTTTAACGAAGATTTTTGGGTCTGATTTCGATTTAAAAGTCTATTTTTGGTATGATTAAGGGTTTGATTAGAGTTATATTGGGTATGATTGAAAGCCTGATTTTTACCTTTCTTGAAGCCTTTCGAGGAGGCGGTGGTCGGAGAGCTTTTTCAGACTGGAGTTTCACCTTTTTGATTCATGAAGGTGGGCTTAGGTATGTATGTCCAACTTGCTAAATTAATTCAATGAGAATTAATTTAAGGCTCTATTGGCCAAATTGGTTTTCTATTCCTCTAATTCAATGAGAATTACATAAATTAGTTTGCATTCAAAGAGAGTTAAACCACTTTTTATAAGAAAATAATTAGTTGGAAGGAGAAGGAAGTACTTATTAAGGAAACTTAACTTAGCAAATCTAGGTGTATGTTGCAAATGAGATGAGAAGGGTATTTCTAGGCCATTTAAGAGCAAAAAGGGCATTTTAGGCGACTACCACTGGGCAAAAGTGTGGATGCCACTAGACACATTTGTGGCATCCACCAGTAGTGCTGGCGGTGTCGCCACTAGGCTATAACAGATCCGCCAAGCCTGGTTGACGGATCTGCCAGGCCTGGCCAACGACAAGTGGTGAGCTGGGTGTGGGCTTGAGCATTTTGGGTCATTTTTTCATCTTTTAGGTCTGTGGCTGATTCCATTCAGTCCAATATGAGTTCGGCTATGTGTGAATACATGATTTTTCACCCCAGCAGACTCAAATCATGACAAACTGATTAGTAATCGACTAGAGATCAAAGCCGAATATGAATATAGACATATCGAACTATGCCAAACTAATCAGTGTCAACTGAAGGTCAAATCACTTTGAATTGGATGAATCAGACCAAAAGAATCTGGAAACGCCATGTGGCGTCTTGGTGGCAATACCAAAGAAGGAAGATGGCAATGTCAAAGAAGGAAAATGGCAGAACCAGAGAAGGAAGATGACAATGCCAAAGAAGGAAGATGGCAACACCAAGAAAGGAAGATAACAACACCAAGGAAGGAAGATGGCATCTGTAATATCTACCATTTTTGTTATATTTTTATTTATTTGTATGTTGTGGAATTAAATTAATTAAAGATGAGAGTGTTTGAGAAATGCAGTAAATTTTGGTTGCAGAAATTTGTGAGGCTGATTGCATGATCTTAAAGAAATAATTTGATAAAGTGTAAAATATAAAAGTTGTGGATTTATGTATCATCTTTAATTCTGTGAAGCGGTTTAGTGAAATTTATGTGTATGAGGAGTTATGCCTCCTTGAGCAAGACTTGTCTGGTTTAGTGTTTTTGCAGAAAATCTGTGTATGTTTGAATTTCTGGGAATGACTGAGGCAGTTTGAGTCAAAGGTATAAACATAAGAAATGTTCCTCTGTGTGTTGTGATATTAGTTGTAAAATTTTAGAAATTTTGGATAAGTATAACTCAGTGGAGAGTGGAATTTATAAGGTCTGTTCGGATGGATTTTGGGCAGTAAGTCTGGGTGATCTTTAGAGAGTCACCATGGTCTGTGTAGTTGCCTTTGTGATTTGAATTTTGGATATGTTGAGCCCTTACATGTTTATTTTAAGTGATAAAAAGAATCAAGAAGTTTGGATGTTTGTGGCTCTATTGCGAGTTGGTTAAGTATAAGTTGTCAAGGAAGAGTTTCAACTTGGCAGTGGATGGTTATGGCGAGCCGGCAAAATGCGAGGTGGCATTTGCGAGATGGCAATGCGAAGTGGTGAAGTGAGATTGTCGAGGTGGCAATTGGCGAAGAGACATTTGCTAGGTAGCATATGCGAAGAAGGATTTAGTGAAGAGGAAAAAGCAAGGTGGCATTATGCGAAGAGGGAATGTGCGGTGGCAGTTCGCGAGCAGAGTTTAGCGAAGAGGGAATGTGTGAGGTGGTAGTTCACGAGCAGAGTTGGCTAAGAGGTATTGACGAGGTGGCATATGCGAGGTGACATATGCGAGGAAGAGTTCGCGAGGAGAGTTTGGCGAGGCAGCATATACGAGGAGGCATATGCAAACTGGATATGCAAAGTGGGAAGTGCGAGCTGGGAATGGTGAGCTGGCTTATGTGAGGTAGCATTGCTGAGTCTGGTTGACGAGGTGAGCTGGCGAGTAGGATTTTGGGTAGTAGTCTATTTAACCCAGTGGCCAGTAGCTATTTTTCTGCATGATTTCTTTTCTTCTTTTCTTCGTTTTTCTTCTATTCTTCTCAGACTTGTTCCATTTCTTGTCTAAGGCATTAATACTCAAAATTAATGCATTAGATCTTTAGATTATTATATTTTAAGGCATCAATTGTCAGATTTAAGCAGAATATCTTAGGAAATTCAGTGTTGGAGAAATAAGGTAAATTTCTTCCAAATTTCATTTTCTTTTAAGATTAATTAAGTCTGGCAATTAGAATAATTAATTATGGGTGTATAGAATTTATTGCAAGTATTTTAAGATTATACATTGTAATTAATATTGGAGGAATCAGAATTTATGGACTGTCATGAATAGTAGAGTGAACAGTAAATTCGAATTAAATGCAGATTTTTCTTTAAGAGATAAATTGAATTGATGTTAGGAATTAATAATAGAAACTTTAAGATGGTTAAATATTAAAAAATCATATTGAATATTATTGATTAAGGAAAACCCTAATTTTGAATATTTGGGGAAATGTTTTAGGAGGAGAAAATCAAGAAAATTAAGGAGATTGTTATTGAGCCAATTGCTAAAAAGGAAATTCAACAGTAAAATTGTGTTGAGGTAAGTATGAACATTGCATTTGTCATTGCTTCTTTGAGATAATATGACCAAGTATTCTAGGCGTATGCCTAGCCAAGCATGCGTTTGTGATAAGGTAGCAAGGACTACTGATGTGCTCTGTTGTGATAGGTAGCATGGCTACTGATGCACTTTGTAGTTCTACCATGTTATTTGATAGTGCTATTCGATTGTGAGCACTTCTGTTTCTTGTAAGCCTAACCCCATGATGATTCTTACCCATGTTCTTGAAATTAATATTTCCTTTGGATTAACAGATATATATGTATATATGTGTATGTATGTTTCTTTCAAATTATATGTTCATATCTTACTGAGTTGAAGGCTCACTCCTCTTCTGTGGATTTCAGGTGATAGTGTAGCTCATGAGGGAGCTAGTAGAGAAGATCAAGCTTCTTGACTCATTCTTCCAAGAAGCCTCCATTGTAATTATTTTGAAGCATAATTATGTATATTCATTGTATGGTATTATGGTACAATATGTATGGGGAGTGTACTCTAGAGCTCCGTAGTTAGTCACTTGGGGATGATAATATTTTGATGTATGAATTGTTATTTTTGGGTTACCCTTGTTCCTTAATGATGTGGGATTCATCTTTTGGATTAGTAAAGAACAAGAGGAAATTATGAAATAATAAAAGAAAGATATGAATTATGCTTATATAAATTATAGAATGATTATTAAACGATGTTTATATTTGATATAAATGGATATGAGATCTAGGATAGGTGAGTTCTACGGGTTTATGGTGGCCTTAAGCCTACCTTTGCCCTAGGACAGTTGCACCAGTGGAGTTGGGGTGTGACAGTTTCGCCAAAGATGGAAGATGGCAGTACCAAAGAAGGAAGATGGCAGTGCCAAATAAGGAAGATGGTGCTGCCAATGGCCAGGCAGCACTTGGCGTCGCTGTAACCAAGGCAAGCCAGTGCCTCCATAGTGAAGCCTTTATGCCGCTAAGCCTTTTGCCCTATGCCACTAAACTCAGAACATGAATCACACATCGATTTTCAATCAGATTTCCCCCCAAACTTTTTCCTAAAAATTCAAGCCTCAATTTACTTCTCAAAACACACCAACTCTCTTTGAGTTATACCAGAACAACAAAGTCTAATTTTTCTTAATTAGCTCTCTCTTCTCCCCTGATATTCAGCTTTCTTTATCATAAGCAATTCATCTCTCTTTGATTTCTAACCGATTTCTTCAACTCTCTTTTAGTCTGAGGAATAAAAGACTTAGAATGATCTCTCTTTGAGTCAATCTAGAAGCATCAACTAATCAACTCGATAATCTAATCAATTTGAAGTACACCTTGGTGTTAATTTCTATCGTATCCAAAGTGGAACTCTGATCCGGGTGAACTCTAAGAAGGCATCCCCTGCGAAGCAAGGTATCGTGTTCGTACCTCAAAATTAATTGGTAAAATATCAATTAAAAAACTACAACATAAAATCAATCTCAAAGCAAGGTATCGTGTTCACACCTCGAAATTAATTGGTAAATAATCAATTAAAAGAACCACAAAATCAATCATTTCTTAAAATAAAATCAAACCCCCTTTTCAAGAAGGGAGAACTACGTGGGTTTTGATTCCCATTCAACGGGATATGCAGGCAAGTTGTTTCATAACTTCAAATCCAAAAATATCAAAAACTTTCCTTTTTTCTTAATCTAATTTGTTTTAATATTGTTTTGGGGGAATGTATGGTTAACCTAGAATTTCCATTGAGGTCTAGAGTTAGCATCCTTTGTTATTGGCTTTTAATGTAATAATCTTCTTTTATTTACTTTCTTGACTTTAAAAGTTATATTATATATTATTTTATATGTCATTTATGCATTGTATAATTACCATCTTAATATATGTTCATGAAACCTAATTTTCATAAATCAATAGTTAAATGGAAAGTCAAAGTTTGAGTTACTTAAAACTGAAATGCTAGTCCCCAAACTCAATCCCAGTCCGAAAGTTTAGTGATTTTATCCAAGGGTTATATTTTGGAGTCAAATATGGTTTTCCTTTCTTTTCCCTTAAAAATGAAAGGGGTAACTCTATGAATTTTTAAAATAAAAGGTTAACTATCAATTTGCAAATGCAAGGCAAAAGCATCCTTTAGTCCATGGGAAACTGCACCCTTAATGAGTATCTAGGTGCTCGGGAGAGACTTCACAGTTGGTGACTTTATTGGGACAAAATTTTTTCTAAAAAGTTAAAGAGGACTACTAATTGGTTTAAAAAGAAAATCATACTCTCTAACTTTTATTTTGGCTTTTTATTTAATTATTAATTTTGCATGCATCACTTTGCATAACCAATTACGAATCAAAAACTTCAGATAGCAAGTAACATCGACCTGGCAACTCACTTTGAGTATGTTGGGGGACAGCAAAAACATCTACCCCACGATGAATCTTCAATCATTTTGAAGTGTAACGTGTAGTAGTACTGTTGGACCTATACGAGACTCTTTAACTCATATGTGGTTAAGTATATCACTACCCTAGTGTGATGGGTACCCTTAATCCAAGCCACCAAGCCTTCATATAATGAATCTAGAACTCAAACTCTAGGTTTTGTGCACCTTAAATAATTCAAGCCATGATTGTGAAATAATTTTTAACCATGCATAAAGCATGCATTCTATCCTAATAAAGTCTAGGTGATACCTTGAACTAGATAAGGATCAAACTAAACCTTGAACATTTGTTCCAATCATGATTCCACTATTACCTTAAGGCTTATAAATTTTAAGTTCTACAAACTTTTACCCCTTCACCCAAAACCTAAAACAGATATGGTCCTCACCTCCAAGCCTAAAAAGAAGTCACTAAGCCATTCACCGATCCACTATCTTACCAAATAAATCGACCAAAACTAACCTTTTACCTTTCCTTTCATGTAAGGTACTAATGGCTGACTTACTCTGAACTGAACCTGGAGTAGAGCTCGAAAACATGAACACACTCCTCGCCAATCTCCTTAAAAGACAAGAGGACACTTTTCAAGCAGCCATAGAAGCCTAACAAAATCGCTTTATTGAGATGAACCTCTAGTTCACTGAAAATATGAACCAACAATGCCAATCTATTTTCCAAGAGGTGAAAACTATACTAGACTCGTACCCAGCTACTAAATCATCCAACCCAAT
The DNA here is from genome assembly GCA_948193065.1 of Aleurites moluccanus. Taxonomy (NCBI): domain Eukaryota; kingdom Viridiplantae; phylum Streptophyta; class Magnoliopsida; order Malpighiales; family Euphorbiaceae; genus Aleurites; species Aleurites moluccanus. The sequence goes on along the minus strand of CANXYC010292920.1, from coordinate 61,212 downwards.
GGTCAATGCCTCTACTTCAAAGCTTCCCAAAGTTGATCTGACAAATAATGGGTTGACCTTAGGTGTAATATCTTTCAAAAAGGAGAAGACCAAGTTGCATCTAAAACTAAGAAACTCATGGAAAAGTTTAAAGTCATGGAAAGAGTTCTCAAAAACATTAAGAGGCATGAGGATTTAATTGATGTTGACTTTCTTACACTTTTTCCCAATGCAAGAGTACCCCCAAAGTTCAAAATACCATCCATGGACAAATTTGATGGAAGCACCTGCCAAAAGACACACCTTAAGATGTATGTGGGGCAATGAATCCTCTTGGGGTGGACAATGAGCTCCTTGCTCAATTATTCCAATAATCTCTTACTGGAGCTGCAATGAGATGGTTTATGAATCTAGACACTAATTTTAAGAAGTCATGGGATGACATTTGCAATGCTTTTGTGAAAGAATACCACTATCATGGGTTACATTTAAAGTTAAAACAAAGACAAGAAATGTCTTTTACAGACTCATAAATTAGGAAAGAAAAATAATGACTCAGATTACTCTAGCTCTGCTTGATCAAGGCAGACTATCTTCTTACAGTGTCAATTTTGTGGTGGGTAAAGAGTGGTCTAGATTAGCTTTGTAGGGTCTGCTTCTACTTCGTATTCCGTCATGAAATCTTGCTCAAAGAGAGTAGCTTCTATGTTTTCTTCCTCTTTGGGTTATAACATTAAGCTCATCCATAAAGTCATAACAATGATCTTTACATGATCAAAAAGAGATAGGATCATGTTATGGTTTGGAGGAGTGGATGCAATTGATTTGGACTCGGTGGTTTGGAAGTGGATTGCTTGTGATGTTGGGCCTAGGCCCTGAAGGTAGAATGTCTCCATTGTCAATTAGATCTTGGATTTTATGCCTTAGCTTCTTGCACATGTCAGTTTTGTGCCCTTGAACCTAGTGGTATTCATAATACTCACTCACATCCCAGCTTTTGGGTAAAGGATTTAGTGGTGCCTTTGGCTCTAAAAGTGTGATCAGCTTAGATTCCAGCGCATTTCTAAAAACTATTCCCAAAGGCATGCCAAGATCAATGAAGGACCTCTTTTTAAGCCTTATAGAAGGATGGTTAGACAAAGTAGCTACTTCCCCACCTTTCTTATTGGTGGAGTTATTTAAATTAGGAGATTAGTTAGTGTTCCTTCTAAACCTTGAAGAGTTCGAAGTTTCATCCTTGAGCAACCCACTTTGGATCATATCTTTAATCTTAGATGTTGTGGATATAAAAGCTTTAAAGTCTGGGAGATATTGAGTCTGGAGATGGATTTGATACATTAGAAGGAGGTTGTTGATAATGATATCAATATGCTCCTGCTCGGTGGGTCTATTCATCCTTTGGGCATCTTTTGCCCTCCACCTAGTAAGAAAAGTGGAAAAAGATTCCTTTTGTTGTTGCTTGGTGGTTTCAAAATCTCTCCTTGTGATGTCCACCTCAAAGCATCATACCCCTCAAGCTTATATGATAAAACAACTAGTCTGACAAAATGTATAAAACCCCTCCAACCATTTATTATGCTTAGGCAACATTACTAGTAATTATGAAAGTGGGAAAGGTAACTTTATCTGATGGAATACCTTGAGACTGACCCATTTGCCTCAGAATCCTAGCACCCTGATAAACGATGGTCAATCTGATGCCTATCAAGTGCACCATTCTATAGCCAAAGTTCATTGTAATGAAAAAGCTCCTCAATCTTGCAAACAACTGTCCAAGTTGTGCAAAGCCTCATCCAATCCAATAAATAACTCAAGCCTAATCCAACCATAGCCTTATCTGAACAGATTTGATAGGACCAAAGAAACTCTATGACCAAACCTAACCATAAACTTTACCATAGCTGACCTCAACCGATCTGACATGACCAATCAACCTCAAGGCTAAACCTGACTATAGCCTCTCAAAAGTAGTTTGAACCAATTTGATAGGACCAATCAAGCTCAACACTAAACTTAGCCATAACTTCCCAAATATAACCTTTAGGCAACATCCGACCTCAGCTTTCCAAGTTAATCTTTAAACCAAGATTGAGCATGGCATCATCCTCAATCCAGCATACTCTACCCAAACTGAATGTGGATTTAACCAACAATATTGCTAAAACCTTACCTTTCCACTTTCATTGCCAAATAGATTAATAATTCCCTCTTAATCTCCATGACCATCAAAGTGATCTAAGTCATCATTCCCTAAAATTGGGCCATCTCTTCAAATCACAGTCCCTAAAAATATACTGTTTATACAAAAATCCAAATCACCCTTGCAAAGCCCAAGTCAATGTAACCTCATCCCTTCAACCAAGTTCCAAGCTAAGGCCAAACAGAATGTCAAGATCTTTCTAACTTACCAAGTCATCCTTTTTCTAAAAGTGGGGCATCCTACTAAAGTTTTCGATCATAAATCTGATGTGTCACCTTCACCTTAACACCTTAGCAGTTTAGGTTAGTCTTTTACTGGTTCAAGGTATTTAGTTCATAAGAGCATTCTTAATTTTTGCATGCCTAGACCAAAAGTAGGATGCACTTACGTGATCAAAACTTTTCAAACCCTCCAAGTGTAATTATATGTCTCAATCTAGAAAAGAGTTAGGTTTGTTTTTTTTTTTTTAAAAAAAATTGATTGTCCTAAGATAACTTAGGTTTTCACTTCCATTACAACCTAGCATAGAGTTAGGACATTGCATCTCATCAAACTCTTTTCAATTTAGGGCATCCTAAATTGCATCATATTATTTCTTCAGACTTTGAAAAAATTTTCCTAAGCCATGCATCATTCCCTCTGACTTTAAAGGTTCATAAGTCAATTATCTTTAAAGTCTCGCTCATTTCATTTCCAACTTATAAAGATATCTGAAGCCCAAGCAACCCTTGGCAAAAACAAAATCATTTTAATCCCAAATAGCCTTTAGCAAAATAAAATTATTTTAAACTCAAGCAGCCCTTGGCAAAACAAAATCATTTTAAGCCTAAGTAACCCGTAGCAAAATAAAATCATTTTAAGTCTAAACAACTCTTGACAAATCCAAAATTATTTTGAGCCCAAGTAATCCTTGGCAAATCCTAAAAATCATTTTTAAGTCCAAGCAACCCTTGGCAAATCCAAAATTATTTTAAGCCCAAACGAACCTTGGTAAATCCAAAATCATTTTAATCCCAAGCGACCCTTGGCAAATCCAAAATCATTTTAAGCCCAAGCAATCCTTGGTAAATCCAAAATCATTTTAAGCCAAAGTAAACCTTGGAAAATCCCAAAAATCATTTTTAAGTCCAAGCAACCCTTGGTAAATTCAAAATCATTTTAAGGCCAAGTGACTCTTGGCAAATCCAATTTTAAGTCCAAGAAACCCTTGGCAAATCCAAAATCATTTTAAGTCTAAGCGACCTTTGGCAAATCAAAAATCATTTTAAGCCAAAGTAACCATTGGCAAATCCAAAATCATTTTAAGTCTAAGCAACCCTTGGTTAATCCAAAATTATTTTAAGCCCAAGCAACCCTTGGCAAATCCAAAATCATTTTAAGCCCAACCAACTCTTGGCAAATCTAAAATCATTTTGAGCCCAAGTAACCTTTGACAAATCGCAAAATTCATTTTTAAGCCCAAATAACTCTTGACAAACAAAAATCATTTTAAGCCCAATCAACCATTGGCAAAACAAAATCATTTTCAAAGCCCATGTAAATCATGGCAAACCCTAAAATCATTTTCAAAGCCCGCAATCATTTTCAAAACCCACGCAAATTGTGGTAAATCACAATCATTTTCAAGCCCATGCAAACCATGGCAAATCAAAAATTATTTTCAAAAATCATTTTCAAAGCCCATACAAACCATAGCAAATCAAAAGTCATTTTCAAAGCCTATGTAAACTGTGACAAATTAAAAATTATTTTTCAAATCTGAAATTATTTTCAAAACCCATGTAAATCGTGTCACTTCAAAATCCAATTTCAGATCCCTCATGCTAAGGTTTTCTCATTTTTGCTTATCAGACTCATCCTAGGATAGCCTTAGGATATCTTTACCCGATCTGATTGTGGCAGTCTGTATTCACTATCATCACAATTACTTTTCTAGAAAAGAAACCATGATGAGGGGAAGCTATGAACATGTGATTTTGCACCCTATGCAGATTCGGGTCATGACAGACTGATTAGCAATCGATTTGAGATCAAAGTTGACTTCGAATACAGATAAATTGGACCATGCCAAACTAATCATCGTTAACCAAAGGTCAAACTACTTCAAATCGGATGAATCAAACCAAAAGAATCTAGAAGCTCCACATGACATCTTGGTTGCAATACTAAAGAAGGAAGATGGCAATGCCAAAAAAGGAAGATGGAAGCACCAAGGAAGGAAGATGGCAGCACCAAAGAAGGAAGATGGCACCGCTAAAGAAGGAAGATGGCAACACCAAGAAAGGAAGATGGTAGCGCTAAAAAAGAAAGATGGCAGCGCCAAAGAAGGAAGATGGCAGCGCCAAAGAAGGAAGATGGTACTGCCAATGGCATAAGCAGCACATGGCAGTGTCGCTACTAAGGCAAGCCAGTGTTGCCAAAGTGAAACCCCTCTACTACTATGCCTCTTGCCCTCTGCCACCAAATTTAGAACGTGAATCCCACATCAGTTTCAATCAGATTTTCCCCTAGACTTTTTCCTATAAATTCAAGCCTCAATTCACTTCTCAAAACACACCAACTCTCTTTGAGTTACACTAGAATAGTTAAGTCAAATTTTTATTAGTTGGCTCTCTCTTCTCCTCCTTATATTTAACTTTCTTTATCATAAGCGATTCATCTTTCTTTGATTTTGAACTGATTTCTTCAACTCTCTTTGAGTGAAAGGAATAAAAATCTAGAGTGATCTCTCTTTGAGTCAATCTAAAAGCATCAATCCAATCAACTCAAAGCACACTGTGGTGCTAATTTCCACTGAATTCAATGTGAAACTCTAATCCGGGAAAACTCTAAGAAGGCTTCCCCCACGAAGAAAGATATCGTGTTCATAACTCAAAATTAATGGGTAAAATATCAATTAAAAGAACCACAACATAAAATCAATTCAAAGCAAAGTATCGTGTTCCTACCTAGAAATTAATTGGTAAAAGATCAATTAAAAGAACCACAAAATCAATCTTTTCTTAAAATTGAATCAAACTCCCTTCGTAAAAAGGGAGAACTGTGTGCACTTTAATTCCCATTCAACTAGACACGCAGGCAAGCTGTTTTATAGCTTCAAATAAAAAAATGAAAAACCTTCATTTTTCTTAATCTAATATATTTTAGTGGTATTTTGGGGAATGTGTGGTTAACCTAAAATTTCTATTGAGGGGTAGAGTTAATATCCCCTGTTATTGGCTTTTGATGTAATAAACTTCTTTTATTTACTTTCTTGACTTTAAAATTTATATTATATTTTCTTTTATATGTCATTCATGCATTATATAATTGCCATCTTAATATATGTTCATGAAACCTAATTTTCATAAATCAATTGTTAAATGGAAAGCGAAAGTTTGAGTTACTTAAAACCGAAAACCTAGTCCCCGAGCTCAGTCTCGATTTGAAAGTCTAGTGATTTTATCCATGGGTTATGTTTTGGAGTCAAATTGGGTTTTCCTTTCTTTTCCCTTAAAAATGAAGGTGGCGACTCTATGAATTTTCAAAATAAAAGGTTAAAGATCAATTTGCAATTGTGAGGCAAAAGCTACCTTTAGTCCGTAGGAAACTGCCCCTTTAATGAGCATTTTGGTGCTAGGGTGAGGCCTCACACTGTGTCCCAAAGGTTTAGGGAAGCCTAGTTACTCCATCAATGGTCCGATACTCGCTTTAAAACCTGTAAAAGTCTAGGTATATGCAATGAGGTGCGAAATTATACGTTCATAACTACCCCTAATCATGATTACTTTTACTGAAAGGTAATTATGATCATATTGAACATGAACTACCACAGTCTGATTGGGTAAAGGAATCCTATAGCTGCCCTTAGGAAGGTATGATAATTTTGAAATATGAAGTTCCCCTAAAAGGGTCTGATAAGTTTGAAAGCTGAAGTACCCTGGGAAGGTCTAATAAATTTGAAATTTGAAGTTCCCCTAGAAGGATATGATAAGTTTGAAAACTTGAAGTTCCCCTAGGAGTATTTGATAAGTTTGAAAATTTGAAGTTCCCCTAAAAGGGTCTGATAAGTTTGAAAACTTGAAGTTCCCCTAGAAGGGTTTGATAAGTTTAAAATTTGAAATTCCCTTAGAAAGGTCTGACAAGTTTGAAAACTTGAAGTTCCCCTATAAGAGTCTGATATTAGTGCTAAGAGAAGAATGCAAAGTTCTATTCGAAAATGATGCTGATGCTAAGGTAAACATGCAAAGTTTTGTTTGAAAATGCCGCTAGTGTTAAAACATATAAGGTTTTTTTTTTCCTGAAAATGATGCTAATGCGGAGGTAAACAAATAGAGTTTTTCTTGAAAATATCATTAGTGCTAAGGTAAGCATACACGATGCTGTTTGAAAATGATGTTAATGCTAAGTTAAGCATGTAGAGTTTTATTTGAAAATGCTGCTGGTGCTAAGATAAGCACATAAGGTTTTGCTTGAAAATGAGTAAGTGTCGAGGGCTATTTGGTCTTTAAAAATGACTTTGGATTTTCCACGGGCTGCTTGGGTTTTGAAAATAATTTTGAATTTGCCATGGTCTACTTGGGCTTTAAGCTGCTTGGGTTTTGAAAATGATTTTGGATTTGCCACGGTTTGCTTGGGCTTTAAAAATGACTTTGCATTTGCCACGGTCTATTTAGGCTTTAAAAATGATTTTGGATTTGCCACGAGCTGCTTGGGCTTCGAAAATGATTTTGGATTTTCCATGAGCTGCTTAGGCTTTGAAAATGATTTTGGATTTTCCACGGTCTATTTAGGCTTTGAAAATGACTTTATATTTACCACGGTTTGTCTAGGCTTTAAAAATGATTTTGCCATAGTCTGCTTGGGTTTTGAAAATGATTTTGTCACGGGCTGCTTGGCTTTGAAAATGATTTTGTATTTGCCACAGTATCCTTGGGCTTTGAAAATGATTTTGGATTTTCCACGGGCTGCTTGGGTTTTGAAAATGATTTTGGATTTTCCACGTCTGCTGGGGCTTTGAAAATGACTTTAGATTTGCCACGGTTAGCTTGGGCTTTGAAAATGATTTTAGATTTACCATAGTCGACTTGGGCTTTGAAAATGATTTTGGATTGGCTAGTCTACTTGGGGTTTGAAAATGATTTTGGATTGGCCACGATCTACTTGGGCTTTGAAAATGACTTTGGATTTTTTACTGTCTATTTGGGCTTTAAAAATGATTTTGGATTTGCCACAATCTACTTGGGCTTTGAAAATGATTTTGGATTTGCCATAAGCTACATGGGCTTTAAAAATGATTATGGATTTGCCATGATCTACTTGGGCTTTGAAAATGACTTTGGATTTGCCACGGTCGGCTTGGGCTTTGAAAATGATTTTGGATTTGTTGTTGTCTACTTGGGCTCTGAAAATGACTTTTCCACGGTCTGCTTGGGCTTTGAAAATGGTTTTAGATTTGCCACAGGATGCTTGGGATTTGAAAATGATTTTGGGTTTCCCACAGTCTATTTGGGCTTTGAAAATGACTTTGGATTTGCCATGGTCAGCTTGGGCTTTGAAAATGATTTTGGATTTGCCACAGTTAACTTTGGCTTTGAAAAAAACTTTTGATTTGCCACGATTAGCTTGGGCTTTGAAAAGGTTTTGTTGTGATACAATTTTGAAAGGGTTTGATGTAATGTAATTTAGGATGCCCTAAATTATAAAGTGTTCGAGTTCAAGAAGTTATACCTTTCTTGATAATGGTTTTGATCTTTTCCTCTGTTTATGTAGTCTTTTGTGGATTATGTTTGTCATACTTGCCATATGACTTATGGAATGAAGCTAACTTTGTATGGATTTTCAAGAGGAACAACTTTGCCGGCTAGAAGATATTCATCCATGCCATATGAGGAACCATTAGCTTGTTCTTTCTTTCTTTTTTCTGTCATATATTAGTTCCAAACAAATTCAAGATGATGCCTGATGCTATGAATATATGAATGTCATGCATGTTATGTATGCATGATGCTTTCTTTTGGGGTGGTATAATGTTAGATCACTCTTGTTCAAATGAGATGCACACATTTCGTGCGATTTTGAATGACCCATACAATTAATATGCAAATTCAATGCATTCAGAAAGAAAAGTTATGCAATGAAACACAACAACACATAATTTCATACATTGAAATGCCCTATTTTTTAGAGAAGGTAATTTGGGAGAAGGGTGACTTGGTCACTTTACTTTGGCATTTTATTTGGCATAGGCTTGGAATTTAGTCCAAATAATGAGTTATTGGATTTCAATGAAAGATTTTTGACTTGGGCTTTCTAAGAGTGATTTGGATATATTAGGGAGATAACCTACGTTCTGGGGAATGATGATTTAGAGAGATGGCCCATTGTTTGGGGATGGTGCTTTGGAAGGAGGGTGACTTGGTCACTTTGATGGTCATTGAGGTTGAGAGATTTCAACTTTCTTGTTTAGTCCTAGTTTGGTTCAAAGGAAGTTTTGACAATGTTGTCAGATTTGGTTGCTAATTGCAGCTATACTTAGTATAGTCGAGTATCAAGGATTGTTGAGTATAATGCTTTCATATTGGTTTAGATCGTGCTCAAGTTAGGTTTAAGGGTCCATCTTGGATGGCTGAAGTCAGGTTTGGCTTTAAATGGATTAGTCATGTCAGACTGGTTGAGGTCTTTTAGGTAAGGCTATGGTTAGATTTGACCTTAAGTTAGATTGGTCATGTCAGATCGGTTGAGGTCTTCTAGGTAAGGCTATGGTCAGATTTGGCCTTGAGTTGTATTGATCTTGTCAGATTGGTTGAGGTCTTCTAGGTAAGGCTATGGTTAGATTTGGCCTTGAATTGGTCCTGTCAGATTGGTTCAAGTCATTTAGGAAAGGTTATGGTCAGATTTGGCCTGGAATTTGATTGATCTTATCAGTTTGGTTCAGGTCATCTAGGAAAGGCTATGGTAAGATTTAGCTAAGAGTTTGATTTGTCAGATAGGTTCAGGTCATCTAAGTAAGACTATGGTTAGATTTTGCCTAGAGTTTGGTTGGTCCTATTAGATTGATTAAGGTCATCTAGGTGATGTTATGGTTAGATTTGGCATGGAGTTGGTCGATCAGATGGGACAAGTTTTCTATTATTGGTGTCATTTTGGGCAATGACCTTGCATAGCTTGGACAATTGTTGTATGACTGAGGGGCTCTAGTCAATTGACTCGGTCATCTTCTAGATAAGAAAATGATTCTCCTTTCGGATAATTTTTTTTGCTTGTCTTTTTTATTTTATTTTTTTGGTTGTCTGTTTTCTTATTTTATGATTGTTTGTTTGTCTTGCTTTTTTTTTATTTGTCTGAGTGGATCCTGATTTGCTTTGACTCATGACAGGTGTGGACTTGCTAGCTTTTTGAGCTAGCTTCTGAGGAATTGCTTTGGTATTGCCCTTGGTATGGGAAATTTAGTATGATTTTATGAGGTTTTATGAGTTTGCTATTGTAGCATGATTTGTGGAGAAGACAAACGTAGTTATTCCTACCTGACAGAGACTAATTAGACTCTTAGGGTGGTGTTTCGAAGGTTTGAACTTGGTAAAGTTGACCCTTAGGTCAATAAAGAAAGTCTCTTTGATTTGGTGTTTGGACGGTTCGACATAAGGAATAACAACCATAGATGACTTACACTAGACAATAGATTTCATCTACTTAGTTATTTTGACCAAATAGTGACTTGAAGAATGATGACTTTTAAAAGATGTGCCCCCATATGAGTTATAAGGGTAGTTTAACCATATAATTGCTTTATCTAAGAGACGGTATGACTTACACAAGGTATATGCCCCTGAGACATGTTGGAAGTGGTTGATTGTTAGGATGAGTACTGACTTAAAAGCTTTTCCAACTTTTGAAGAAGCTTTTGACATAAACAAAGACGACTCTGAATGATTGACTCAAGAGATGACTCTAAAGAAGGGTAAAGTTGTCTGACTCTCTATTAATATGAAGAGGAATGAACTTTTATTATGACTGACTTGAGACTGTCGTGTTTGAATTCTTTACTTTCTTCCTTTCATTCTGGAAAAGACAAATGGGTTCAAATGTTTGAATGATGCCATTTGACTTTGAAATCCTAATTTGAACTAATTTTCAACTGAGCCGCCCTTTTGAGTTTTCGACTTGGCTATCTATTGTTTTTTGCTCTATCTTTTGACCAAGTCGCTTTCTCGAGTTTTTGACTTGACGAGCTGCTCTAATTTTTGCCTAAGCTACCCTTTCGGGTTTTCAACTCAGCGGGGTTTCTTTTTTTTCATTTATTTTTCACCATTCTTTTTTTAGGCAAAATAATCAAAAGAGGAGTGAAACATTGGCACCTAAAGGAAAATATGATCTCATTAGGATGGCAATCCTGTTAGACAAGATCTTATTGAATAAAATAATCCCACTACAAACTGGGGCTTTGATTGCTTTCTGATTGGATTTTGGATAGCCATGATTCTGATGAAAGGCATCAATTTTCATGTATGTCGGACACTAGTTGACTTGTGATCATCTTTTACAATATGATCTTGTTTGTTACCTTTTTGTGAAGTAGTTTATGGGCATTGAGATGTATTTATATCCTTTTGAAGATTTTCCTTATAAGGTCCATACCCCAATTAGTTGGCGCGATCTTTACCATTATGAAGTTGCCTTATATTCTGTCGTATATAACTATTTGGGATGAAATTTACTTTAAAGTTCTTTGTCCAATATGATTGCCCCTTCTGTTATGAATTTTGTCCTATCCATAAGATGTATCTAAACTTGATTAGAAACCTATATGAGTATTGGTCAAAGAAACAATTGTAGAACCAACCATGTGGTTTATCCGATTAATGCACGAGGAAGAGAAATCATTCTTTGGGCCAATTTTGATCAAGCATTTGAACTTTTTCATCCTTCTTTGGAGTTGGTACATGTTTTGAATAATCTTAAAAGCTCGGTGATAAGCTTGAAGACGACAACCTTTGCTTCATATATTTTCAAATTATTCTCGTCTCGCTATGTCAATAATTTTCCTTTATGCCAAGGTTAATTGATCATTTTTTCTTCTTTTCTTTTTTCTTTTTTCTCTTTTTTTTTTTCAAATATAACACAATCAAAATGATATAGAATGTAATAATTTAAGCTTTGATTAACCATCATCCATTACATGTGTCATGACCCATTTTCAGATCGCGACGGTCCTAGGGCATGGGAGATGCAAATGGCGACCGACACCCGTAGAACTCAGTATCACATGCACAATCTATAATCCATAATATATTATCCATTTTAGTTAGTTACCATCTGTTATGCTATTTTGTAATTCATTCTGTAAATTTTTGCAATTGGCTGTAACAGTCGTATATTATACCACAATATTATCATATAACTCATATATGATCAAGTATCTCATAATAACATCATCAACATATATACATGTTCATCTCCTAACTAACCCATACATACCCATGGAGCAGCTAGATAATGAACATCAAAATAATAATACAAAATCAAAAATATGCATCAGACTGTCTGCAGATATCCCCGGATGATAGATGACAGGATTCTGCACTCTACTCCTCTCCTGAAATGGGTAAACAATGAAAAGGTGAGTATAGATGATACTCAGTGAATCTATATGCATCATCAATGAAATATAGGCTGAAACAATGATATACACATGATAAGGAATGATGGCACAGTATCAATCATGTAGGTTTACAGAATCTGAATCAGAAATCAATGGAATATCAATGGTCATATCGAGTCATGGAATCATATGGTAAGACAGATGTAGGGCCCTGAAATACATAGACTATGTGTAATCACACAGTGATCACATATCACATAGACATAAGACTGATCAGGTCCTATGGCCGGGACCAATAACCCTTCCCAGCTAGGGCATCAATATCAATGTGCACATTGCCGATAGTATGTACCCACTACCCTGTCGATGCGGCAGCTCTGTCAAACTACATTTAGGTCAATATAAATGAATAACATGTCAATAGACACCATTATGCAATAATGGTATCATCACTGTCAATATATTCAATATCTTTCAATTCACATGGTATTTGAATCAAAAGCATTGCAAGAGACAGTATACAAGTAATGATAAAGGTTAGGGTAAACAACAAAGGTATGGAACAAAAGTTGGTTCAGCAAGGAAAATCAGCGGGCAAATTGGCATGCCAACGTCGCTGGTGACATTGGCATTCAAATGGTAGGCCTATGGAATACAAAGCAATAGGCCAAAGGCAAATGAACTAGGCATTTCATCAAATATATGGTGAGCATACAATGGCAAGCCAATAGGTTAGGTTTAGGGTGCAACATTGACTTGCCCAATTCAATCAACACTAAGCTACATTGTCAAAAATGGTATAGATATCAAAGAAACACAATTAAACAACATCAAAATAGGATCAAATGGCTATGAAAAATCAAGCAAAACCAAGCAAATTCCAAAGGAGTGAATAGTGATGGTGGGTTCGGCCAAAGGTGGGATTTTGCATATGGTTTCCAATCATCAATTCAATCAATTAGACATGTTATTTGATGCATTATAGACTCACCTAATGCTTCAAATCACTTTGAACAAGCCAATTCCAAGCCAATTCACCAAATAAGCTTTAAAGCACACCTTTGTCAAATCTTGTGTTCTACATCAAACAAACCACCAATTATTCATCTATTCATATCCAATTAACATATTCTAACACTAATTAACACAATCAAATACTAAATCATCAAACCCTTCTTTAAAACTTCAAATTAGCTATGAAATTTAGATATTTCTACAAATTTGCATTAACTACAAACCCATCAAATTCAACCTAAATAACATCTAAATAAACCATAAAACTCAAAAAACTAATTGATTACCTTAAATTGGACAAATGGATGAAATCTTTGAAGGATTCTCCCTTGGAACTTCCAAGCAATCCAATGATAGAAAATGATAGAATGAGTGTTGTATTCAAGATTTCTATCTAATTTTCTAAGGAAATCTAGTTGGAAATGAAGAAATGAGTGGCAAGAAAATGAAGAAGTGGTTCGACACCATAAGAGAAGAAAGAAGAAGAATGAATAAATTTCCTAAGTGTTTGTTAATATAGAAAAATCATATGGTAAAATTACAACTTAATCCCCAAACTTTCATTAGTTACACTTTGGTCCAAAATCTTCTGTAATTTATTTTGTCAATTCCGTCAGGAATTAGATTTCAAAGTGGGGAGTTAATAAGCTTATTTTAATTTATAATTATTTATAAAAATAGTTCTGGAGTCATTCTGTAACCCCGACCGACCAATTTTTACTATTCATCTTAAACTTCCTTATATTTATAATTTTGCCATTAATTACTTTTCAGTGTTCCTAAATGATTTTCACTTCTTTCTTTTAACCAAAATTACACATAAATTATGGTGATCTTTTACCCCCAGATCAACTTCAAAAATTCTTCCGTTGACCGGACTGCTAATTTCTCGGCAGTGTTTCCGACATCGCCGCTTTTCTAAAAAGTATCAAGTTCGCTTTCTAACTGTGTCTCTAAAATTATTTTCCAGCTTTTCAAGACTAATGAACCACAAAATGAGAATTAATTCATGCATGAGAGTTAGAAATTTATAGGGTATTACAACATGTAAAACAAAAAAAAGGGACCACGACGGTCGATTACAGACTCAAAAGAAAAGACAGGACTTGATGGACTCTGACTCTGACTTAGACTCAAACTTTGACTTGGACCTTAATTTGGACTCAATCCTTAGACAAGTCAGATTAGCTAGGCTTGCATCCTCCACAAAGTGGGTTCATGGTTAGAGGTCCACGTAGGTTCTGTTTCTACTTTACTCTTTATCATGGGGACTTGCTCAAAAAGAGTAGCTTCCATGTCTTCTTTCTAATCCTGAACAATCATGCTGGCTGGCTTGCAGTCTTCTAAGCTGAGCCTGTATTTTTAGGTCTGTGAGATTTGGGAACAATATGAGGATAAGTGAGGATGTTGGATCCTGACTGGCCGGGCGGGGTGGTGTATGATGTCTCCATAGTAAATGAGGCCCTGGATTATATGCCTCAGGTTTTTGCATATGTCAATTTTATGTCCATATCTTGGGTGGTATTCACAGTACTCATTCATGTTCCAACTCCTAGGTACAAGGTTTGGAGGTAGCTTAGGTTCTAAAGGTGTGACCAACTTGGCTTATAATGTTTTCTTATAAATCTAGCTCAAAGGCACACCCAAATTAGTAAATTTCCTCTGTTGACGATTAGCAGTGGTAACTACCCTTTTACCCTTATGTACATCAGAGGTGACAACCTCAAAAGTAGAGGTGTTATCTTGTTTACACATTTTCTCAGCTGTGCAGTTTTGCTCAAGCATAATGGTGTTGTGCTTCCAAGACTTTTCCATTGGTGTGTGGGTAAGAATTTCCCTTTCTTGAAAAGGATTCAAAGAAAAGGAAAGGATGGTGTTTGTGTTTGGTGACATGTTGATATTGCTTGAGTTAGTACTAGGTATAATTGAAGAGCTCGGGTAAATAGGTTCTACTTGATTCAGGTTCATCATTCCCCTCACTTCATCAATGATGGCCTGATGTTGGGAATTTAGGGTATTGGTCACGTAGTCTATCGCATTGTGAAAACTAGTTTGTTGAGCTACTATGGCTTTGTTGAAACTATTCTGTTGAACAACCAATATTTTGTTAAAGTTGGTTTGTTGAGCTTCTAAGGTAGAATTGAGAATAGCTTGAAAATTTTTCTCCTGTTTCTTGAGGAAAGTGGTGAACGTTGAGTTTATAGCTTCCACATCGGTCGAGTAGGCTTTTGGTATCTTTTAGGTAAAACCAAGAAAATGATTAATGTAAGAAAAAGGAAACCTAGCTCTGGTTTAGGTTTGATTATAAAAAACATGGAAAACTAACTTTGTTCTAGGTTGGTTGTAGGGGAAGGAACCTAACTCTGTTCTAAGAGAGGTGATGAGATATGGATTGTTTTGCAAATTCTGAAGGAAAAAGATTCCTTAAAGTGTTTTGAACCAAAAGGTATTTAGGCTTGGGGTTCTGTTTTAAAGCTCAAAAGTTTTTAGGCTAAAATATTTTACGTGCCAAATAATTTTGGGCTTTGGAGAGGTTTCAAGTTGGGCCAAATGGTATTTGGTATTTAGAGAGATAATAGTGCCAAATGGTTTGGGCTTGATGGGTTATGGATCATCTCTGTTTAGGCTTGGGGTAAATACCATCTCGGTTTAGGTTTTGGGTGAAGGCCATCTCTATTTGGGCTTATGATTTAGGTCCATCTCTATTTTGGACTTGTGGTTCAGGTCTATATCTATTTTGGGCTCATGATTCAGTTCCATATCGATTTAAGGCTTTAGGGTTCAGGTCCATCTTGGTTTAGGGCTTTAGGGTTCAGGTTCATCCCTGTTTACAGCTTTAAGGTTCAAGTCCATATCGGTTTTAGGGTTGTATTTTTTGTTTGGCCAAATTGGATTTGGTATCTTGAGGGATTCTAATGCCAAATGGTTTTGGACTTGGGGGTATATTTGGCGCCAATTAATGCAGATGTACAAGCTTTAAAATTTATGGGCCAGTTTAGCAGTGCAAAAGGGTCAAAGTCAAAGAAATGGGTCACTGGCGATATTGAGATATGGGTTTGACTAGCCGGGTCAAATATTCAATCAAATGATATTGAGCATGTTTCTCGTCTCTTATATTCTCGCTAAATTCCTTTATCTAGGCCTCTATTTGGCAGTTTTAGGTTTTGGGCCACCTCTGATTAGGCTCTGGGCAAGAGTTTCGGGCTTTTGGGCCAGCTTTATTTTGGGCATTGGGGTAAAGACCATCTCTATTTAGGCTTTGGATGTTGGTCTTCTCTGTTTAGGATGTTAGGGTTTAGGTCCATCTCAGTTGAGGGCTGGGTGTATTGGTTTCACTATAAAAGGTGCGAGTCTGACACGCTTAGTGGGTCGGATTCATTGTAAGGGGGTTTGGGTTTGATATGCATAGTGATATGTTGGATTTTACTATAAAGTTTGTGGGTTTGATATGTAAAGTTTTGAGATTGGTGGGTCAAATTCACGTTAAGGGGGTGTAGGTCTGACATGTATGGTTCTGGGATCAGTGGGTCAGATTCACTATTTGGTAGGATATATGGTTTTCAGTTTGGTGGGTCATGTTCATTGTGATAGGTATTGTACGGTGTTTGTTTAGTTTTTGAATTAGCATGTCAGGTTCACTATTTGAGGTGTAGATCTAATACACACAGTCTTTTTGGTAGATGGGTCAGGTTCTTTGTTTGAGGTGGATTGATTTTTTGTTTATTGGGTTAGGTTCACTATTTGATTTTCTAATAAGTGGGTTGGTTTCACTGTTTAGTTGGTCAAGTTCACTATTTGGTTTTCGGGTCAATAGGTTGGTTTCACTGTTTAGTAGGTCAGGTTCATTGTTTGGTTTTCGAATGAGTAGGTCAAGTTTACTGTTTGGTTGTGTATATGATTTTCTGTTTAGTGGGACAGGTTCATTATTTGATTGATTTAGCAGGTCGAGTTGGATATTCGGTTTTATTTTTAGTGGGTCAGGTTCACTGCTTGATTGGATAGACTTTTTTTTGGTAAGTGGATCTGGTTCACTGTTTGTCTGATACAAGGTTTTCGAACAGGTGGGTCGATTTCAGAATGATTTTTCTGATAAATGGGTCGGTTTCATTGTTTGGGGTATAAGATTGGTATGTACATCTTTTGGTAAGTGTTTGATTGTTCGAGTTTTCTTGGTTTGGAGATTGTTTAGGATTTGACTATTGACTCTTTAGTTTTTTGTCCACAAGTCTATGAATGCATGGTCTTTGTATGGACATGGCATGTATGCGTGGATGTATGGAAAAATCTATTTCATAAACATGGCATATTTATTACTAAGCAAGGACCCTAGGGTCAAGTTCTAAGGTTAAATTATATGAAGGTTATGTGGCTTGGATAAAAAGGTCTCGTTATACTAGAAAGGTTACATACCTAACCACATGTAAAATAAAGAGTTTTGCGTGGTCTGATAGTACTACTGCTCATTATAGTTTAAAATAATTAAGGATTTGTCGCAGATTGGATACTTTCGTTATCTCCTAACATACTCAAATAGAGTTGTTGGATCAATACTACTCGCAATCTAGAGCTTAAAATTCGGAACCCAAGTTTGAAGTTTCTTTGAAAAATATTTTTTAAATTGATTGGTAGTCCTCTTATTTATTTTCTTTGAAAATGGTTGCTCCCCATTGGAGTCGCCAACTATGAGGCCTAGCCCGAATGCCACTTCGATCTGCTCGAGGAATCAGAACTCTCATTTGGGGGCTAGGTCCCACGCAGAAGTGGCTGTCACTTTTTTATTATTATTATTGAAAGATAGTGGTAAATGATTTTTTGTTTATCATTTTTTCAGTTTTGAAAAGTTTCGGGGAGTCACCACCTTAATTTATTTTTTAATGGGAAAATATAAGGTAAAAATCTAAAATTAACTCCAATTAAATCCCATAGATAAAAATGCACTAGACCTTCAAACCGATTTTGGATTCGGGGACTAGGTTTTCGATTTAGAAACTTGAACTTAGCTTTTAATTAATTCTAACTTGAAAATATATTTTTATGAGCAATTTAATAGCATGGATTGTATATGGATGTAAAGCAGTAAATAAATCAGAAAATGATGAATCATGCATTCAAAGCAATAAATAATTATTACATAACTAACAATTGAGGATATTAACTCTAGCCCTTATTAGTTCTAGGTTAATCACATATTCCTCAAGTCAAATAAATTGGAGATATCGACTCCAACCCTTATGGGTTCTAGGTCAATCATAAATTCTCCAAAATGACTGATTGAAAGTTTAGTTTTTACCTTTCTTGAAGGCTTTCGCGGAGGTGGTGGTCGGAGGGATTTTCTCGGCCGGAGTTCCACCTTTTGGTTTGTGGAAGTGAGATTAGGTACAAATGTCCAACTTGCTAAATTAATTCAATGAGAATTAGTCTAGGGGTCTATTAGCCAAATTGATCTTCTATTCCTCTAATTCAATGAGAATTAGAGAAATTAATTTGTACTCAAAGAGAGTTAAATCGCTTTTTATAAGAAAATAATTAGTTGGAGGGAGAAGGGAGAGCTTACTAAGAAAAACTCAACTTAGCAAGTCTAGGTGTGTATTGCAAATGAGGGTAGGGGGTATTTATAGGCCAACCAAGGATAATAGGGGCATTTTAGGTGGCTACTATTAGGCAGGGGTATGGATGCCACCAAACACATTGGTGGCATCTGTCAATAGTGTTGGCTGGCTAATCTGCTAGGCCTGGCCAGTAGCAAGTGGCGAGTTGGGCACGTACTTCAGTTTTTTCATCTTTTGATTCCGTGGCGGGTTTTGTTCAGTCTGATATGAGTCCAACTATATTTTGGAGGTTCCCTGAAGGTTCATGGAAGTCTGGTTACTCTACTAATTGTCTGATACTCACTTTAAAACCTGTAAAAGTCTAGGTATATGTAATGAGGTGCAAAATTATATGTTTACATGTTGAAACTAAACATTACTCTTATTGCATAAGAAGCCTAGATCACCATCGAATAATCATTTGAAGATCAGACATATGCCATACTTCTCCAATTAAAGTCTGAATTCTATAGTACTATAAAGGTTGATCTCACTATTGATGAATATATTTAGCGTTTAAAAAATATTTTTGATTCCCTTTGCTCATTGGTCACACTCTAACTAAAACTGATTTTTTCCTACAATTCTAGAAGGCTTACCTAATAAGTATGTACATATTGTTATTAATGTTTCATCCCAAAAGCCCATACCGTCATTTATAGAAACCTAAACTGCTTTATATCTTCAAAAACTTTGATTTTCCTAACAAAAGAAAACCATAAAAAAAGATCAAATTGTTGCTTTTGTTGCCAAAACCATCTCTTCCTCAATATTAGAGATTCTTCCTATATTGTAAAATAGAAATTTCACTTGTTAGAGACAAATTTTCTTCCTATATTGTATAATAGGAATTCCACTTATATTAAGGATTTCAATTATATTAAGGATTCTATTGTAACTAGAAATCCTTATTTGCTCTGTATTTATTTCTTTTTTAGCCTTATTAGATGTGTATAAATAGGGTTGTACTCCTTTGATTAATTTAAGAAAAATGCAAACTTCACATAATAATCTTAACATGGTATTAGAGCTAATACTTTTATGAGATCTATAATTTTTTTTTCTACCTTTTTTCTTCCTCTTTCTCTGTGCCTCCAATAACTCATGTTTCTTTCGTCTTCCATAATACTCCATAATTCTTTTCTAATGGCTACTATTACTCCTTCATCCTCTAACCCAATTCCTTCTATTCTCTCTACTCACACTCATCAAAATTTCTCTATAAAATTAACCAGCAAAAATTATCTAGTTTGAAAAACTCAATTTATTCCCCTTCTTAATTATCAAAAACTTACCTCTTTTATTGATGGAACTACTCCATCTCATCCTTTAACTATTCTGAGTACTAGTGAAAACCCTTATGAAATTCTAAATCCTGTATATGAAACATGATTTTTACGTGACCAAATGCTTTATTCCTGGTTACTCTCATCTCTTACTGAGGAAATTTTTTTATATGTGGTTGGCCTTACTACATCTTTACAGATATGGTATGCTCTTGCTCATACTTTTGGAGTAGTTAATCAGAATCGTCAACTTAAACTCAATATTGAGTTACAAGAACTCAAGAAGAATGATCTATCTATTAGCTCTTATCTCAACAAAGCCAAATCTCTTACCTATGAATTACAAGTTGCAGGAAAGAAAGTTTTCCCTACTGAATTTAATGCTATTATTTATCGAAATATTAGGAGTGAATATTATAGCATTATTACTGCTCTTAATCTTCGCCCAATTCCAATCTCGTTTCATGAACTTCATGGGCAATTTATGGCTCATGAAATTCTTCTAAATAGTATGAATACTTCTGTTGCTAATTACTTGAATAGGTCTAGCCCATCTACCTTCTCCACGTCACTATTATCGTCCACTATGGGCGGGCTACTGCCAACCTCATAACAGCAACTGCTTCTGATGTCACAGCAGTAGCCTCTTCAAGCATCACACCAAGCTTCCTCATTCAATCCAAATTTCAAACTTGATTTTCAAGGATCTTGTCAGATTTGCTTCATGTACAATCACACTGTTGATCGTTGTCGTCGCCGGGACTCTAATAAATCTCATCGTCAATTTCAACCTTAAGCTAATTTTACTTTTTCAGGTGGCACTTATCCCTCTCATTATAATAATCATGGTTATGATCATTATCTTTGGTATCCTGACACGGGTGAGAATTCACATGTAACACCCGATATCTCTATATTGAGCAGTGTATCTGAATACAAAGGGGGTGATCAATTACATATCGGGAATGGTCAAGGTTTGTAAATTTCTCATCTTGGTAAAGTTTTTTTTTTTCCTTATTCACATGGTTCCTTAAATATGAATAATGTGTTGTATGTTTCTCGTATAATTAAAAATTTACTTTCAGTTAATCAATTCGTCAAAGATAATAATATTTTCTTTGAATTTTGGCCAACTCATTTTTCTATCAAGGACTAGGAAACCAAGAAATTACTACTCTGTGGCCCAAGTAGGAAGGGCTTGTATGTGATGTGTCAACCACATGCTCAAAGGAAGGAGGTGCATTCTACGAATTTATCGCCATCACATGAAGATTGTCATGCTAAATTCGGTCATCCTAATATTAGAAAAGTCAAACAAGTTAACAAAAATTTTAATTTAGGATCTTTTAGTCCCAGTTCTATTTGTCATTCATGCTCTTTAGGAAAATTACATAAATTACCATTTTCGATTGTTACTCATTCGAGTTCTCAGCCTTTTGAAATAATACATTCTAACATTTGGGGACCTACCCCTATATTATCTCACTATGGTCATCGTTATTTTATTATTTTTGTTGATGATTTCAGTCGGTTTACATGAATTTATTTTATGAAAAATAAAAGTGAGGTTTTAGCTATTTTTAAACTATTTAAATCTTATATTTTGCGTCAATTTTAAACCCCATTTTGCGCTTTTCATTTTGATTGGGGTGGTGAATATCAAAGTTTAAATAAATATTTTAAACAAGTTGGTATTCTTTATCGTATTGCATGTCCCTATACACATGAGTAAAATGGCTTATCTGAAAGGAAAATTTGTCATATTGTTGACACTGGTCTCACACTTTTAGTCCATGCACACATTCCTTTAAATTTTTGGAAATTTTCCTTTGATATTGTAGTTAATTCTATTAATTGTATGCCATCTAGTGTCTCTACTGCTACACAAAGTCCATTTTTTCACTTGTCTCGACAATATCCCAAATACAAAGAATTTAAAATTTTTGATTGTGCAATCTTTCCTCTTTTAAGACCTTACAACTTTCATAAATTTTTCTATCGTTCACAACTTTGTATTTATTTGGGTCTCTCACCTAATCATACGGGATATAGGTGTTTTAATCCATTAACTGGATGACTTTATATTGCTTGGCATGTCCATTTTGATAAGTTGGTCTTTCCTTTTAAAAATTTGCATCAGTTTATAGGCACATGTGCAGTTTCTTCTTCTAGTCCATGGTTGACAATTTCACATTCAAACTCAACTTCATTGGCGCCACAAACAACCCCACTATCAAGTATGTCTTCATTTGATAATTATTTATTTTCCCATACCTAACCAAGTTCTTTGTTTTATTCTCTATTACTAACACTACAGTCCTCCTATATACCTCACAATTCACCATTATCAACTTCAGAATCAACACCACCTGCATCTCAACTCAAAATGAGACCTTTATCAGACTTCTATTCACCCATGAATAGTAGTCCCTTATCCTCTTTTAGACATCAGACAGCCTCTCCATCCACTTCTTAAGGCCTACCATTATTGCTCAATCAATCCTCAATTAACCTGCCCCCAATCACTAACTCGCCACCCATTTAATAGTCCCAAGTCACACCTCAAGCTAACCCACTACCATTGCAACTTCAGTAGCCCCAACCCGATGTCACCCATCTACAAACAGCAGCCCGCACACATTCCATGCCTCTTCATACCATCGTAATGCCTTCTGGAAAAGCCTTGATAGCTAAAAGCAAATCATCCACTAATTACTTGGACATAGAACCTACTTTATATACTGAAGCCAAACCATATGTTGAATGGCAAAAAGATATGTTAGATGAGATTAATATTTTACAATATAATAATACATGGCAATTAGTACCTAGACCGAGTAGTGTGAATGTTGTTGGGAATAAATAGATTTTTCGAATTAAAAGGAAACGTGATGGTACTATTGATAGGTACAAGACTTGGTTAGTGACAAAAGGGTACACACAGGAAAATGATATTGACTATAATGAGACTTTTAGTCCAGTTGTTAAAGCTACCACCATTTGAATGGTGTTGTCCTTAGCAATAATTTTTAAATGGTCTACTAAGCAACTTGATATTTCTAATGCCTTTTTAGATAGTACTCTTGATGAAACTATATATATAGAACAACCACTTGGTTATGTAGATCCACTGAAACCAGATTATGTTTGCCAACTTAATAAATCTTTGTATGGGCTCAAGTAAGCACCACATGCTTGGTTTCATAAACTTGCAACTTTTCTTTTTGGTATTGGGTTTCAGGCTTCCAAAACGGATAGTTTTCTATTTATGATAAAGAAGGATAATCATCACCTATTTGTACTTGTCTATGTGGATGATATTTTGGTTACAGGTTCTAATGCCTCGCAGATATCATGGTTTTTCTAAGCCCTGGGTGCCACCTTTCCTATCAAAGATTTGGGTGATCTTCATTATTTTATTGGCATAGAGGTAACTCAAACTACTTTGAGTGTGTATCTTACACAACATAAATATATTTTTGATCTCTTACATAGGGAAGGAATGACTGATGCTAAATCTTGTGCCACTTCTATGGCTTCTGTGCCACCATTATCCAAAGATTTGGCTTCTGTATTTTCTCATCCTGAGCGTTATCATCATATTGTGAGTGTTTTACAGTACATTACTCTTACACATCTAGATATTTGTTTCTATATTAATAAGCTTTGTCAGTTTATGCATCAACCTAATGAGGATCATTGGATGACTCTCAAGCGACTATTACGCTATCTTAAAGACACTTTGTGCATGGGACTATATTTCTCATATAATTTGTCTCTCCATTTACAATATTTTGCAGATAATGATTGGGCTGGTTGCCCGAATGATAGGCGGTCTACTACTGATTAGGCTATTTTTATGGGTCATAATCTTATTTCTTGGATGGCAAAGAAGTAACATACTATTGCTCGCTCTTCTACTGAGAGTGAGTACCAGACGTTTTCTAATGCTTCTTCTGAAACAGTTTGGATTGTGTCTTTATTATCGGAGCTTGGTTTTTCTCCATCTTGTTCGCCTATTCTATGGTGTGATAATCTGGGTGTTGTTTATTTATCTTCTAATCCTGTTTTTCATGCTCGTACTAAGCATATTAAATTAGATTATCACTTTGTTCATGAGCTTATAGCTAGCAAGAAATTGCAGGTTCAGTTTATTAAATATGATGATCAACTTGCTGATATTTTTACGAAGCCCTTGGGTCATCATTTATTCATTTCAAGTCATGTCAAGTTATGCTTTCAGGAGCTTTCGGGATCAACTTGAGTGAGGTGTTAGAGATTTTTCTTATATTGTAGAATAGGAATTCCACTTATATTAAGGATTCTATTGTAACTAGGAATTCTTATTTGCTCTGTATTTGTTTCTCTTTTAGCTTTATTAGATGTGTATAAATAGGGTTGTACTCCTTTGATTAATTTAAGAAAAATACAAATTTCACATAATAATCTTAACACTCAAGTCCTAGTCATTGTAAAGGTAAGTTCACCAATACACAGTCCTACCGACCTCCTAATCCTAACAGTCCAAACATTTGCTTCTCTTCATATCACTAAGACTATAAAAGTCACGGTTGGGGCCGTGATTGAGGATGTGGTTGTGGTCGTAGTTATCGATACAATTATTACAATTATTAAATACCTCATAATATAAATGGCTACCAATCTCCTTTTCAAGGATTGCTTAGTACCCACCGGCTTCACCATAATTTGCCATACAATCTTAAGTTCCATGTCAATTATGCTCTGCTTATAGTCATGCTACTCATAATTGTCCTTTTTTTTACTATTGGTTATACGACCAATTCTTTAAGTTTAGATGGCTTAGCTTATTCCTTTTCGGCCTCACAAATGCAAGAGCCATATTTGCAAACATGGTTACCTGACACAGCAAACAACTTCTCGTATGACCAATATTTGTTACATTATGTTGTTCCTTATATTGATTCTCAAAAAGTAGTGTTTGAAGATGGTAGCATCCATTATATGTCTCATATTGGTTAGTGTGTTATTTATTTAAATAAAAAATTTTCATTTTATCTAATGTTTTGGTGGTTTCTACTCTTATTGCTAATATTTTGTCTATTAAATGCTTCACTCTAGAGAATAATTGTAGTATTGAAATGAATCCCTTTGAAAATCCACTATTGCAATAATTCTAGTGATATATGTGAGCTACCACCTTATGTCTGTTCATCTGCTGTTCAGTCTGTGTCTTCTTCTCGTGCCTATTTGGCTACTTCACATCTGATGGAGCTATGGCATCGCCGATTAGGTCACCTAGAGTCGTAAGCTATTTCTTAAGGAAATTCTACCAATAAATTTTGTAATATGCTAGACAAGTCCTTGTTTCATATAACGCTCGTTGACTAGCAAAAAATATTCATTTAAGTTTTAATCATTCTTATGTTCATTCTAGTATGCTTTTGATTTAATTCATTATGATCTTTGGAATTCTCCTGTTTCTTCCTTTTTTGGTTTTTGTTATTATATTTTGTTAATGGATGATTATTCAAAGTACGTTTCAATTTTTCCTTTCAAAAGGAAATTAGACGCTTATGATGTGTTTATCAGTTTTCATTAGTTCATTTGAGACTCAATTTCATAAAAAAATAAAATGATGAGGTGTTGAATATGTCAATCATAAATTCATAAATTTTGCTAAAAATGTGGATATGAAATTTCAATATTCATGTCCATATACTCCTCAGTAGAATGGTGCAGCTAAGCGAATGCACCATATAATCATTAATATGTTTTGAACCTTACTAATTCAAGCTACTCTACCATTTAAATTTTAGGTAGAAGCATTGAACATAGATGTACATTTAATCAATATTTTGCCTATAAAAAGTTTGGGTAATTCTCCCACCATATAAAAAATGTATGACAAAGTCGCAACATATTCCCATCTTCGAACTTTTGGTTGCTTTTGCTATTCACACTTGTCCACACAAGCCAATTGATAAATTATCTCCTCGTTCAATACTATGTATATTTTTGGGTTATCCAAAAGAGTATACAGGATATTGTTGCTATGATCTTGTATCTAAGATGGTTTATACCTCTAGGTATGTTTATTTTAATGAACTCAATTTTCCATATAAAACTCTTATGGGTTTCGGCACCTCAATGACTAGAAATATGCTCCTTTTCCACTTAACTATATCTAATGTTCCTGATGCCTTGTCTAATCATCTCAAGTTCTTGCAAGACCACCAAGTACATGATCAATCTTCTAATAAAAGTCAAACATAAAAAAGAAGTTTCACCACTTACACCACGTTCTTCTCTTCCTAATCCATAAGACATGCTTATCTCCAATCAAAATAACTTTTGTAACTTCTCTCCAACTCTATCACCCTATAATATATAAAATAATAATTTAAATTCCCCAATTCCATTAACTACTTCTACTCCAAATTATATCGATTCCACCAATATATCTAATCAACCTCAGCCTCTTACAACTCAATAAAAACCACAACATCATATGGTCATACAATAAAAAAGCAAACCTCAAACCCAAGAAATTTCCATCATATATTTCTTAAACTATAAATACTTCTCCCTTTATTGATCTCTTACCTGAACCATCCAATTTTAAAGAAGCCAGTGTTCATCCTCCATGGCAAGCAGCGATGTTTACTAAATATGCAGCTATCTTAAAGAATCATATATGGTATTTGTTATCTCAACCTCCATTACTGATGTCATAGGTTCAAAGTAGGTATACAAAGTGAAGTTACAAATTGATGGCACTTTAGGGAAGTATAAGGCTCGTCTTGTTGCAGAGGGTTATAAATAAGAAGCATATATTGATTATGATGAGGCATTCAGTCTCATTGTTAAACCTGTGACAGTTCAAACAATGCTTAAGATTAGAACACGTATAAGGTCAAAATTTTCAGTTAAATAGGTTTAACTAGAAGGAAAAGGAAGTTTATGTTGTTTGGATAAGGAGCATACATCACAAAGTTTAAGATTAGAACAAATAGGACTAATGTCAGTAATGTGTTTGAATGCATTATCAGTAACATGTCCTAATATGAGGTGCCAGAAATTAAAATCTAAATTAAAATTATTCATTGATGATAGAAATTCAATATAACTTGATGAATTTGGTAAAGAAGTACAAAGTGACTGTGTTCTAAGTATATCACAGTTACTAGGATCAAAGGGCAAGGAAAATATAGCCTTTTATTACAAGGAAATTTGTAAAACTCAATCTCATCAAAGCTTGAACTATCTAACTTGTACACTTTGCCAACAATAATAACCTTGTTAGTTAAGAGGTCCTGGAAATTCAATAAGAAAAGTAAAAAAGCACTTTAGTATTAGTAGTTTTAAGAAATTTATGGATTGTTAATGGGTTGATTTTAAAACTTGGTATGTAAAGTGCATTGTCAAGGTTAAAGGTTTGATGTAGAATAATTTTCCTATATGAGTCACATATTTAATTGTTCCTTCAAGCAAGTATACATGAATATGCTTAGGTAGTGCAAAATAGGTTTCAAAATGTCCAAGTGAAAAGCACATTTGATTAGAGGCTCTTATGTCAATTATCCAAGATTGTGCATCATAATGATCAAACGTACTAAAAGCATGAAATATATAGTAACTTGCAAAATTAGCAGCATTAGCAAAACTTCCATCTGCAATTGTTTTCCCTTTGATATATTACATCACTTCTTGTCACATTAGTTAATGTTGTCTAGTCTCCAGTCACCTCTCTATACTTGTTTGATGATTCAAAGACTTCATCAAGAGGAGTTTTAGTAACATTCATAGACATTTTAGGAAATACTTTGCTTCTCTAGCTTTCTGTTCCTACAAATCCTTGTACCAATCTAGATATCCATGTAACTTGAAGCAAGTTTCCTTAAGATGTCCATCAGTGTTATAATATTCATTGTGTATGTCAACTTTCTTAGAATTTTCCTTTTTTCTGTATCCTTCATTGAAGTTACTTCTAGTATTGAACTGTACTTTAGCAGCTAAGGCATAATTCTTAACTACATACCTAGTATTATCATGAACTTATCTATATTTTTCAGCCCTTAAAACCACAGAGTAGGCTTTGTTCATTGCCAAAAATGGATCCATTAGTAAGAGTTGATTTTTCACATGATCAAAAGAGTCATTAAGTCTCATAAGAAACTGCATCAATATGTTATGACAAGCAATATCATCAATTGATTTTGTAGCTCCACATATGTATTGTGGTACATGTATTCCATAATTTAGTTCATCTTAAAGCCTTTTCAAATTTGGATAGTACTTAGCAACAGTAGAATTTCCTTGAGAAATATAGTTAATTTCTCTATGTATTTGATAGATCTAAGGATTATTACTCTCCCTAAATCTCTCAGTTAACTCAACCCAAATTTATTTTGCAAAGGAAACATATAAGAAGGATTCAACTAGATCCTTTGAAATTGAATTTAATAACCACGAAGTAACCATATAATCCACCCTAATCCACTACTCATAATCTTTTAAAGATTCAGCAGGCATTAGACAATTTGCATTAATAAAACTTAGTTTCAATTTTGCTTTAAGAGAAATTTTCACATATCAACTCTATAAGAGAGAATTTGTGCCATTAAGAGCAGTTACCAAGATCATACCTACATGATATGAATTGTGCAAGATTAGAGGACCGTTATTAATGACTTCATGATTATTACTAGTTGAACCAATGGATTGAGAATTGCAAGATGCAATATATTCTTCTATGAGCTCAATCATGGTGATTATAAGAACAACGCAAATCACAAAATTCAAATTCTAGTCAAAAAAATATATGTAACACACAAGGTTCTATTTGCATGCTATATGTTTAAATTGATGGATTTTAAATGAGTTAATGGTTGTCTTGCCTTAGTTGTTACATAGATTGGCTTATAGAGCTTTAGTAACTCTTTTTAAGACCTTAAATTGAGTTTGAATGGGCTTATAATGAACTTGAATTGTTAGATCCTTAAGGAGGACATGGTGATGGTGGTAACGAGCGTTACCACATGAAAATGCTTTTTATCATAATTTCTTCTAATGGAGCCTTTAAGTAAAGAGCATTAAAATTTTTATGTAACCCTTATGAAGAGATAACGAGCGTTACTTTACTCTTTGTCCAAATCTTACAGAATTTAAGAATTTTTTAACGAGTATTGCCATATAGGTAACAACCATTACTTTTAACGGACTATAAATAGATAGGTAAATTTTTCTTTTGCCAACATTGAGCAAACTTATTTCTTTCTTCTTAAATTTTGAAATCCACATACCTAATTAAGCAACCAACTTCTCTACAATCCAAATTTTTCTTAATCCATGTCTTAAACGGTTAAACCAACATATTGTCCTACCATCAAATTAACCAAACTAACCTACTGAGATTCAAATAGTGAAACTGATCCACTAAACATTCACTAAGCCTAACTTGTATTAGTAAAATAGATCCATTTACCCCGAAATTAGTTCATATCAGACATGTGACCTAAAATCAGTCTGAACTAGAGCCGTGACCCAAAATAAAACCAATACTTTATCAAAGTGGGCTTGTTGAGCATCTCAGGTAGACTTGAGGACAACTTGAAAATTTTCCTCCTGTTTCTTGAGGACAGTGGTAAAAAGTGTGGTCATAGCCTCAAGTTCAGTTTCTTCAGTCATGGGTACTTTGCATGAAAAGAAAGGGAAATGGTCAATTTATTAGTAGAATAAGTGTGCATGTATGTTATGCACAATGACAGATAGGTTGTATACAAACATGTGAACAACTTTCGAGAAAAAGAGAGGATTCCTATTAGTTAAGTATGTAGAACTCACAATGTGATGGGTCGGATCCATGGGTTGATTTAGGTATGGGTTCAACATAGTTTTATGTTTAACATGTCAGTTTTGGTAGATTTATTTGGTGAGACAGTGACTCGATATCGCCGTTTTGGTAAATGGGATAAGCGGTTAGTTTGACTGGTAGGGGTAAATAAGACAATGGTTTAGTTTGATTGGTAAGGATAAATAGGATGGTAGGTTGGTTTGACTATTTTGGGATTCTGAATAATGTCTCCGGATCATGTCTTTTGTTTTGTTCATAGGTTTAATTTGGTTAGATTTTGGGTCACGACTATGGTTCAAACTGATTTTAAGTCACAAGTCTGATTTGGACTAATTTTGAGGTAAATGGATCCATTTTATTGGTACAGGTTAGGCTTGGGGAATGTTAAGTAGATCAGTTTCACTGTTTGTATCTTAACAAGTCATAATTTAATGGTAGCACAGTGTGTTGGTTTAATTGCTTAAGACATGGATTAAACATGGTAACAGTTTAGTGGACCAAGTTCACTACTTGCGGATAAGGTAACGTCTTAGTGACTTCTTTTTGGGCTTAGGGTGAGGACCATTTCTGCTTAGGATTTGGGTGAAGGTTATTTTTGTTTAGGGCTTAAGGGTTCAAGTCCATCTTTGTTTAGGGCTTAAAGGTTTAGGTTCATCTCTGTTTAAGACTTAAGGGTTCAAGTCCATCTCTGTTTAGGGTTTAAGAGTTCAAGTCCATCTCTGTTTAGGGCTTAAGGGTTCAGGTCCATCTTTGTTTAGGGTTTAAGGGTTCAGGTCCATCTTTATTTAGGGCTTATGGTTTAGGACTCAAGGTTTCTAAATCCTTAGGGTAAGGGGTGAAAGTTTGTGGGACTTAAATTTCATAAGTCCTAGGGTAATGTTTGAAAGTGTTTAACATGATTGGAACAAATATTCAAGGTTTAGTTCGATCCTTATTTGGTTCAAGATATACTTAGACTTTACTAGGATAGAATGCATGCTTTATGCTTTATGAATGCATGGTTAAAAATTGGTTTATGATCATGGCTTGAATCATTTAGGGTACACATAACCTAGGCTATGAGTTCTAGATTCACAACATGAAGGCTAGGTGGCTTGGATAAAAGGATACTCGTCACACTAGGGCAGTGATATACCAAACTACATGTGAGTCAAAAAGTCTCGTGTGTGTCCAATAGTACCACTGCCCGTTACACTTCAAAATGATTGAAGATTCGTCGCGGGGTAAATGCTTTTGCTATCCCCCAATATACTCAAAGAGAGTTGTCAAGTCGATGCTACTCACTATTCGAAGATTTTGATTTGTAACTGGTTATGCAAAGTGATGCATGAAAATCAATAATTAAATAAAAATCCAAACAAGAGTTATTTCAAAAAAGAGCATTGCTTTTTTTTTTTTAAACCAATTAGCAGTCCTCTTAACTTTTGGAAAAAGTTTGTGTCCAGTGAAGTAGCCAACTATGAGACCTCGCCCGAGCATCTAGATTCTCATTCGAGGTGATTTCCCACACATTAAAGGCAGTTTTTACCTTATATTTGCAAATTATCTGTTTAACCTTTTATTTTAAAAATTTGTAGAGTCGCTACCTTCATTTTTAAAGGAAAATCCAATTTGACTTCAAAACATAACCCAAAGATAAAATCACTAGACTTTCAAACCAGAACTAAGCTTGGGGACTGTTACGACCCATTTTAAGATCGCAACCGTTCTAGGATACAGGAGATGCCAATGGCGACCGGCACACATAAAACCCAGTAACACATGCATAATCTATAACCATTAATTTATAATTCATTTTACTTAATTACCATTCATTTTGTCATTCTGTAATTCTTTCTGTAATCTAGTGCAGTTGGCTGTAACTGTAATACCCTAGGAAGCCCCATCTTGTATGCATCAATTGATTATCAGTTTATTGTTTAAAAGCATTGAAATAATGAAAAATAATTTTAGAGACACAGTTAGAATACAAATCAAATACTTTTCCGGAAATCAGCGATGTTGGAAACACTGCCCGAAAAATAACAGTCCGACTAATTTAAGAATTTTTTACCACAAACCTGGGGGGATTAAATAAGTTAATTTTATATGAAATTATGGTGACAAGAAAGAGTTGAAAAATATTTTGAAACACTAAAAATAAGAATGATGGCAAAATTGTAAATAATGACAATTTTGGGGGCAATTTTGGAAATCCACTATCTGGGATCCAGAAATGACCCAGAACTATTTTTAAAGGATAGAACAACTTAAAATAAGATATTTCACTCCTCACACTTGAGGTTGAATCTAAATAGAATAGACAGAATAAATTACAGAAAGTTTTGGGGTCAAAAATACAAATAAGAAAAATTTTAGGCTAAAAGTACAATTAAACAAAGTTGTGGGACCCACTCATTCTAGAAATCAGCTAGGTGGACGGCCAAAGGTGAGGGAAAAAGAAAATAATTGATAGACAAATGATTAATTGATTTATTAATTAATTAAATAGGTGTCAAATAAGCCAAAGCTATAAAATTCTACCAATTTTATCTTCAATTTGTTTTAGTTTAACTTTGTACATATAAGAAGAGGATCGAAATAGGAAATGAAGAAGGTGGTGGCCGAACCATGGAGGGGAGAAAATACCATAGAAATAAATCTTCCAATCTTTGCATAGAAATCAACCAAAAATAGCTAGGAAATTGAAGAAGGAAGACGAGGGAAGAAAGGAAATTTGTATTCAAGCTTTATGGAGGAAGAAAGAAGATGGAATTTAATAATTTAATCTAAGTTAATGATTTTAAACTTATCATTTTTAATTTTATTTAAGAGTTCTATAGCATGATTTGGCAAATAATTGAGGTAATTAAGCTAAAAATGTAAAGAATGAGTTAAGGTTTATGTAGTTTCTGAAATCATATTTGAGGCAGTAATTTTTGGCTATTCTTCCGAAATATTAATAACTGAATTTTAGGATGATTAAAACATAAAATTTGTAGATAAATGTTATAATTAGATGTCTGTAAACAAAATTTGGAAAATTCGAAGTGAGGAAAGAGTTATTGGGTAAAAACTATGACTGGCCTAGAATTAGGGTTATAGAAAAATGCTACTGTGTTTTTATTATATATAATGATAAACATAGAATTAGAAGAAGTGTTCAACATAAAAAATGGTCATTTATGTCTTATATATAATCCTATAAAAGGGTTTTGCAATTGGAATTGTGGTTTATGAGATATTAGGTCATAAGTGTAGACTACCCGAAATGACTGTTTAATAGAACATAGGTTAGAGAGTTTTATTAATATAAGGACCTTAAATTCTGAATTAGAGAAAGTGTTAAACATTAAAGATGATCATTTATGTGTTATATAAATGACTATAAAATGGTTTTGTAATTGGATGAGTAAGAAATTAATTATAGGCATGGAAACAGAGCATGTCTGGATAAAGATTTCAGGGCAGTAATTTAACTTTGGAAATTCACTAATAATTATACAGTGATTAAAAATTCTGAAATTTGGATATTATAATTTTATGTGTCTATTTTCAATATGAAAAGGAATTACAGTAATTGGTTAAGTATTGATTGAGTTATTAGAAAAAGAACGGAATCTGCCAAAATAGGATTTCAAGTAGAATGCAAGGTAGCAGGGTTGGTTATAAGTTTAAGTTTAAATTAACATCATAAGTTGTGTAGTAATGAATTTAATGTGAAATTTGGATATATTGTAACCTTATATGTTAAGTTTAATTAGGAATAAGAATTGAAGCAATTGGATAATTGTAGAGAGAGATATGAGTAATAGAATACAGCCTGCCAGTAAAGAATTTTGCACAGAAAAACCCTAGTAACTTGGAAATTTGAGAAATTTTCTTTAATATAAATATAAGTAATGTAAGTTAATGTTAAATGGTATCTAAATGGAAATTAATTGGATATGTAGAGTCAAGAATGAATAAGAGATGTGATGGGTACCATAAGAGATAAGGCAAAGAATGAAGGATAAAGGAAAAGGGAAAGGGAAATTTTCAAGTTATAAGCTAAGGTGAGTAATGTATACATCATTATGCATACCCATGTTTTGATTTATTGACCCAATGAGTATGTTTCCTTTTTGATTAAATGCCACTTGTTATTGTTGATCATTCTTTGATCTTCCTAAAGATTGAAATTTATCTATATTCATTGATTACTATTGATATTGAAATGCCTTTTGTGTACTAATTGATAAGTAAAATCGTGTATCGAAAGCCACTGTACCATAATGTTCCTAATGAATATTTGATATTGTTATTGATTTTCATTGGCCTATTTACATGTTGATTTGACAGAGCTGCCTCTCTGACAAGGTAGTGGGTAAATACTGTCGGCAATGTGCACATTGATTACTGATGCCCTAGCTGGGAGGGGTTATGGTCCTGGCCATAGGGTTTGATCAGCCTTATGCTTACTAATATTGATGTGATACTGATACTACTGGAGACTGTATGTTTGCATATAGTCTATACTGATACTACTAGAGACTGTATGTTTACATATAGACCATCCATTTATCTGTCTTATCTACATGATACAAGTATTGTTTACCTATTCATTTATTCTAAACTAACATCTTATTGCTTACCGTTGATATCTTTTATTATCATATGCTTATATCTCATATATAATGATGTATGCATGCTCATTGAGTATTTTATACTCACCAAATTAGTGGTTTATAATTTTTACAGGGATGTGTTAGAGGAAGCTGATTCCAAGTCAATTTCTTTTCCGACTTGGGATCTCAAGTACATCGAGGTGGAATTGTATTTGTTAAAGGTCATTAGTGACAATTCTTAGAACTCCATGGTACTGTGTATAATTAAATGATTGAGTATTATAATGATGTATGAACAGTTAAATATTTAATATTACAGTGACATTAAAAATATAATATGTAATGTATAATGATTGAAAATATCAATGATAATAAAGTAATAAAACCAGTGATAGAGATAAATAATAAAAAAATGAAATTTTCATGTTTTAAAAAAAAATTAGAAGTGCTATGTATGTCTATGAAATTGTGAAGTTGAGGATATAAGGAT
This sequence comes from Aleurites moluccanus, assembly GCA_948193065.1. NCBI lineage: Eukaryota > Viridiplantae > Streptophyta > Magnoliopsida > Malpighiales > Euphorbiaceae > Aleurites > Aleurites moluccanus. The sequence continues at coordinate 26,654 of CANXYC010292920.1, read as the reverse complement.
GGCAAATTATTGGGAGTGTAAAAATAAATTTTAGTACAAATTGTGTAATTTATGAAAGACCCAATTTTAGGTCTGGAATAGTATTAAAATTACAAAAAAAATTCTGGCAAATTTTCTGTAAAATTTATAAGTAATAAATAGAATTTAAGCATTGATGAATGAGCTAATATTAATTGAATGATTAACAAATAGATTGTTCATGAGTTCTACGGATTTTCGATGATTTTAAGTATACCCATGCCCTAAAACCATCGCGACCCAAAATTAAATCGTGACACATATTATGATGTGTGGCTAACTCCAACAAATAAGTAGTTATAAACTTTAATCTCCTATATAAGAGATAATCATGTCATCTTAAATCGAAAGACAAATAGATGTAATAATCCTCTGAATTAGTACAACATAAACTAAGAGTCCTATAACATCAGACAGTTTTAAAATGCGTACTATAATAAAATGTCATCTCATATTTCACAATGAGAAAAATTGTCTAACAAATAACTTAGGGCGGTATTCTAAATAAATTAACGAAAATCATAAATAAAAAAATACATATCATGCCATAAAAGGAGGTAATGCTACAAATATACATTATACTTGCTCTAACTATACCATCAAAGTTTTCATTAAATTGTGTAATTTTTCCCTTCCATTGTGTAATTGTTTTTATCAATTATGCAACTTCTAAAAAAAAAATAACAATAAAAATAAAAGAACTACATAACTCAATGCGAAGAAATTACAAAGCACAATATAAAAGTTAATTTTGTTAATGGAAAACTACATAATTTTTTAGATTATTTAATTTTCTACTAAATTATGTACATAGCACAACATAAAAGTTATTTTTGCTAATGGAAAACTACATAATTTTTTAGATTATTTCATTTTCTCTTAAATTATGCGACTTTATTTTTTTTATTGTGTAATTTTTCTATTGACTTGTGTAACTTTCCTTCTAATATGTGATATAATTTTTTATTCATATAATTTCATCACTAAATATTTATATAAAGGATAAACATATAAATAAACTTTAAACTATTTCAATTTTCTCGATTATATCCTTTTATTTTTTTTATGGTGCAATTAAAAATTTCTCTTTTTTAATTTAGCACAAATATTCCATTTTAAACGGAGAGCTAACGGAACTAATTTATATAATACTTTTATTAAATATTAAATGCAAATATAGAAAAATTTATGAAAATTACATTATGTATAATATTTTTTATAAAAATGACCCCATTCTAAATTTATATAATTACAACCTTTAAATGACAATTTTGTCTTTAATATTATGTTACCCTGCTTTCTCTTCTTTTTCTCTTTCACTCCTGTTATTTACGTTGACTTTAGATCTTCAAGCTTTCTTTTCTTTTTTCTTCTTCGTCTTTCCTCTCATTCTCATTTTCCTTTCCATAAATTTTTCTTTATAAAATCATTCTCTTATTCTCATTTTCAAGTCAGATATGGTAGTTTTAGTAACTAATGCATATTTACTTTAATAATATAGATTATTGTTGTCATTTTTTCATTCTTGCACTAAAGTCAAATATTTTAAATTTGTTTGCAGATCTCATATTGCCTTTATTAAAAGACAGATCTTATCTTAGATCTAGCAACTATGCTATCTGAAACCAATGAGAAATGTTATTGTATCTGGCTTCTAGTTCGTATCACCTAATTATTTTTGCTAATATTTTTGTACGTTTTTCATATTTTTCGATTAAACATGAACTTGGTCGACTATCTTTATAACATATTTCGACCACATGTCGACACTAATTTAGACCACATGTCGACCTCATTTCGACCACTTGTCGACCTCATTTCAATAATGTTTTCAACATTATTTTCGTATAAATATAAGCTGGCTCGACTCTGTTTCGACTTTGTTGAATCAGTTTTGACTATTTCAAATCAATAAAATAAGGTCAAAACTTAATCAAAGTATGTTGAAATTTATTCGAAGTAAGTCGAACACTATTTCTTTTTTGTTGTATGATACCAATGCTTGTTTATTTTTAATATTCTTATATTTCAGGATTATATTTTGCAGTTGATCATACAATATGGTGTTTGTTGTACTTCAAATGGTGGTGAATGGAAAGAAAATATGTATGTGACATCTAAGAAATCAAAACATATGAAATTGCCATCTAAGTGCAACTATGAGACATTGTACAAGATGATTTACAATAAATTTGGATATAAACCAAAAGAATTTTCATTGAATATGATATATCTTATACTACTTGCTAGGAAACAAGTTTGTATCTCTAAAATTGTTGATGATGAAATAATGCAAATTGTATTAGAAGAGTGTAAAAAAGTTTAGTCGAGATCAGCTATTTTTGTGAATTTCGAGCCATTACGAATGTCACGAGTGCCATCATTTGAGGAGAGGATGTTTTTCTATGAACATGCTCAAGATGCTTACATAAGGGTCACAATAGAAGGACTTGCAAAAATCCAATCCCTTCACATTCAGTTGATAATTTCTGAGATGAGTTATTGAGTTATAAGTAAACAATTAAAGATTTATGATTAAGATATTGAATTATAAGTAAACATTTATACAATTATAATTGACTTATTGAGTTATTGAGTTTTTGTGAAAATATTTACATTTTACTAAGTTTCGAATATATTTTGACCTTATTTCGACTGTTTCCATATCTCATGGCTTCTTGTTCGTATCATCCAATTATATTTATTAATGTTTTTGTACGTTTTTCATATTTTTCTATCTATTTCGATTAAATATGAACTGGATAAACTAACTTTCAAACACATTTTGACTACTTCTCAACTTTATAAAAATGAGGATTTTGAAATCCCTGCAAAATCCTCTATTTATATCTTGTGAGGATTTCATAACTTATTTCATTATTCCTAAATTGCACTCTACCCTAATTATAAATTTTATCTTTATATATATTTTTTATTATTTTATGATAAATTAATTATAATTAAAAAATAATTTATAATTTCCTAATTCACAATTTTTTTTAAATAATATTAACAAAATAATATTTAATATTAATAAATAATAATAAAAGAATTAATTTTTCATTTAAATTCTTAATTATTCTTATCAATTATTAATTAATTTAAATTTAATTTTTTTAAGAAAATTTAAATTTTGTAAACAATTTTAATTAGGGCAACAACATGGGAGTCGAAGCATTGGAGCAAGCCAACGATGTAGATCACTTGAACAAAACCCACATCGTTGGCTTATCACTCCCACTATTAAACCAACAACAATTGAATCAAAATCAACGATGTGGACATATTAATATATAATATATTATATTATATATTATAATATATTAATATATTATATACATATTATTAATAGGTTAATAACCCCACGATGTGGTTCAAAACCCACGACGTTGAATATATTATAATATATATTAATAGATTAGAACCCACAACGTGGATGTCAGACTACAATTTTGATGAGTTTATTTACAATGAATTGAACTTCTATCTGTGTTAAGGTTGCCATTTGCATCCTGTTTGATTTGTAATATTTTACAACTCCTTGATTCCTTGTTCAATTGCATAAATTCGAGACTTGTTTCTCAAAACTTCTTGTATGAAAATATGTAGCAGCAGAAATAAAATAAAATAAAATAAACCACGTGGTTCAAAACCCACGATGTGAACATGTTTTCATCAAGTGAGGGCAAGTTATTAAAATTCATAACATAAATATGAGGAATGTAACAATAATTTATGAAAATTTATTTATCAGGCCTAATTTCAACTCTCTTTTGATTTTGTTTCGACATAATTTTGACTGTCAATAGAGTCGAAACATAATCAAATCTAATGAATATAAATAGCTAACAAGAAAAAAAAATTACTATAGTTAAAAAAAAAATTAATATAATTTACTATTTATCGACTTAATTTTGATTTTATTTCGATTTATTTTTGATTGAAAATTGGGTCGAAACTATGTCAAAACATGTCGAAATCTCAAAACAATATATATTTTAATGCAAAATTGCATAATAAAATAGATTTTATCGTTTTTTAAACTGTCGACCTTAAAAAACTCTAAATTCATATATATCAGTTAATATATGATCGAAACTCTATCGAAATATGAATAATATTTAAAAAAAATATTTTTTTTTTCTTGCTGGTCATTTCAAGTTATTTGAAGAAGATAAGATTAATAATGTGGATGATTCACAATTTTAAAATAGACGACGAGATTGAGAAAGATAAGATAAAAAATTTTAAAAGGAACGAAAAGAATAAAATGTGAAATGAGGAGAAAAAAAAAATTTAAAGAAAAAGATTTCTTTTAAATGATGAAGAAGAAGAAATGTTTAAGAAAATGGAGTCATTAAGTTTAAAAATTTGGAGAAGAAAATAATAAGGTAAGGCAGTTCTAAAAGTTATAATCTTTTGATTTTTCTCAAATTAAATAAAGATAATTTTATCATTATAAAAAGTAAGATATCATAATTTTAATTAAAATTAATGAAAATTCATTTTTATTAAAAGCATTATTCATAATGATATTTTTATAAATTTTTCAATATATATAATAAGACTTTTGCATTAAAAGCTCTTAAAGGTCAACTCTCACTGTTTCCAACCAAACATTATTGCTGGCATTGAGGAGGGAACATGTTAGTGACTCATTGGCTTGCATTGAGGGCGCATCGGTTTGACTCGAATCCTCACCTCCCTTATCCTTTTCTTTATCGCCATCTTTCACATTCCTCTTCTGCTTTTCCATCATTTTTCATCTGCTTCAAGTTCTTGTATTTCTTCTTTTTATATGTGTGAGATTAGTTTATACCATCTAATTTGGATGGTATGAAGAAGAAATGGTTGTGGAATCTAGGATGACTTGTAGAAGTTATCTTAAGCTATCTTGTAACTGTTGTAACTAATTCCCTTTTGTTTATACCTCTCTCTCTCTATATATATATATAGCCATTGTACCTCATATGAAATATAATTAATATATAGAACTCTTCATGGTATCAGAGCAATTTCTATTTCTATTTCTATTTTTAAATCGTCTCTGCCTTTTAATTGTTTGCTGCCTCTAATTGTCTCAATAATTTTACATCATTTTAATCATGATAGTTTTGGTATGCGTAATTTTAATCATAATTGTCTCTATTCTTCTTCTAATTTTGGTGCTAAAATGATGGGTTACCTTAAGCAGAAAAGCTTTAATCATGGAGTTGCACATGCAAAAGGTGGGTTGTTGAATGTGTTGAAAGAGTTTCCATGCGTGATTAAGGGTTATTCTTCTTTAAAGCAAAGGAATTGTTGCTGAGACTACATTTGATTGCCTATCCATGAGCTTATTCAGGTGCTTCATGCTCAATCTATGCGTTGGATGACTTCTCTACTCTTTGTAATATGCTCAGTGACCCGAACCCCAGGCCTGGACCGTCTTTGGAAGCCGCCTTGTTATGTGCTCTGTTTCTTTGGGTATATTCACATAATAAGACAACCCCTTTTTTTTTCAGTGCACTGCCGATATGTAAAAGATGGACGAGTGTTTCCACGGAGGATAAGATTGAAGGGTTATCAAGCAAATCGAATGATAGAATAGAGATTTCAGTCTCTAATGAAAGTGTGAAAGATAAAGGTGGATGAAATCGGTAAACCATTGCCGGCGAATGAAAATCGACGACCAGTAGAAAGAGATTGGAAGAGAAGAAAGGAAATGGCGGTTGTGAAATTGGAGACCCTTAGCGTCTTATGGAGAAGAGAAAGCAGAATAAAGGGGTGTCTATTTGACTAACGAATGTTAACTCTACTCAAAAGGGGTTATTTGAGCAAATTAAAAGAAAAATCTTTAACTGTAACACAAAAAAGTAAAAGAATCCAAGTGAAAAAATTAAGATAATTTAAGGATGGAATAAGATATAATTTTATCCCATATATTTATTTTGAGATGTACTTCTTTTTTTTTTTTTAATATAATTTTAATTCTAATGTTATTAAAATTTATAATTTCGCTTCTTTTTTTTTTTTTTTTTTTTGTTAACATCAGTTCTTTATCTTCACGTGAATTAAAAAATAATTGACAAATTATAAATTAGTTTCTAAAATTTTATCTAATTATAAAAAAAAAAAATTTAATTAAATATAAAAAATAAAATAAATTAATAATTAAATAAAAATTAATTATGTTATTTAATTAAAATTAAAATAAATATTACTTATAATTAAAATTACTTTTTATTTAATTAAAATAATTTATTTAATTTATTTATTTACTTTTCTAAAATTAAAATAAATAAAAGTACTTTTTTAATTATTTAATTTATTTTCTTATTTTATATATTTAATTAGAAAATTATTTTTATATTTAATTAAAATTAAAATAACTAAAAAGATATTTTTTTCTTTTTTTTCATATATATACAATGCACTTTTAGTTATTTTACAAAATTTTAGTAAAAAAAATTAAAGAAAATAGATAAAATAATGAAGTTTATTAATAGAATCAAAATATAAAGACTAACCACACATCATCTTTTCTCCGTTTTTTTTTAATATTTTCTTGCTTTTTTATTTAATTAAAATTAAAATATTTAAAAATATATATCAATGATTTTCGATATGAAATATTCAAACATAATTTTTTTTTTATTTTAAAATTAAAATAAATAAAATTATTTTTATTTAAATAAAATAATTATTTTTTATTTAATTACTTAGTTCATTTTCTTATTTTTGTATATTTAATTAAAAAATATTTTTTGTATAATTACTTTTAAATATATAGATCGTGATGACTTTGGATATTTAGTTAAATATATTATATATTTAAATATATTTAATTAAATATATAAAAAATAATTTTATTTAAATATATGAAAAATATTTTTTGTATCAAATAAATAAAAAATATTTTTTTATCAAATATAAAAAAAAATAATTTTATTTAAATATACAAAAAATAAAATAATTTTATTTAAATATACAAAAAAATATTTTTTTAATTAAATATATTAAATAATTAAATAAAAATAATTTTATTTATTTTAATTTTAAATTAAATATATAATAAATATAAAATTATGTATAAATATTTCATACAGAAAATTATTTATATATATTTTTAAATATTATATTTTTAATTAAATGAAAAGGCAATAAAATATTTAAAAAAAAAGGAGAAAAGATGACAATATTTAAAGAAAGAATCACGGTAAGTTTTTATATTTTAATTTCGGCAATAAATTTAATCATTTCGCCTATTTTTTTATTTTTTATTAAATTTTAGTATATATATATATATATATATATGAGAAAAATTATTTATTTTTATTTTAATTGAATATAAAAATAGTTTTTAATTAAATTTATAAAAATAATTAATTTTTATTTAATTATTAATTTATTTATTTATATATTTACTTTAAAAATTATTGCAATTTATCAATCACTTCATAAGGCCTAGTCACGTATGTTAATCAATGTTTTCAGAGGATTAGAGATTTAATTGAATTCGAACTGATTAAATAAAAAAATCGATATATATATATATATATATATATTGACATTTATTATATATATAATGAAAATATATATAATTTGACATTTATTATTTTTATCAAAAATTTAAAAAAAAAATATAACCCACTCAAACAGAAAAAATTAATCCGATTTAACAGGCTCACCGATTTTTTAACTGACTTTTAAGAGCCGAGTTTTTAAAAACTAACCGGATTGATCCTTCATTCAGTTTCCGATTTTTCTAATTCGGATTGATCCTTCATTCAGTTCCCGATTTTTCTAATTCAACCGACCGATTCGGTTTGATTTTAACAATGTTAATTGTATCTTATTAAAGTTTAGGACTTCAAGAGTAGAACACAGACAATAACATGCCTATCAAATGCTTTTCGACTATTATCCTGTTGGAAGTAAAATAGCTTGAAGAACAATTAGATGCTTTTTGCTGACAAAATTAGATATTGAAGCTCAACTTTTAATTAATCCCTCGCTGTTTTAGTTTTAATTAAATATTTTAAGAGTTAACATATGTACTTTTAGTTAGAAAAGTTTTGAATGAATAATTATACTTCTCATCCATTTGCAAAATTAATTGTTTAATTATCTGAGTCCAAAAATTCTACAAATGCAATTAAATGACCTTATTTTGGATGGAAAAATACATTTCAAAAGGGAATCTTGGTATATAAACCATAATTCAATGGTCATTCATTCAAAGCTATGAGATCAACATAATTCGCCCAAATATCATACAAAGGAAACCATAAAACAAGATTGTCCAAAAAGGTCCATTCAGCGTTCTGTTGTAACAATCCTTTGCCCAATTACTAAATCTCCAAATAATAACTCCATTAAAAGTTCCTTTGCAGCACAAACGTTTGAATTTTAGACAACAAAAATGTCAACAACCCAAAAATTAAAAAAAGTAGCATCCCTCCCACCAAGAATGAAGCCATAATAACCAGTTCTATCCAAAGAGGAGCGCCAAACAAGAGGCCATAAGAACCAGTTCTATCTGAAGGCTAACACCAAAAAAATGCCAGAATCCTTGCAACTATCCTCAGTAACGATACCCCTCCCTGTCCCGATCTCGGTCCCTGTCACGGCCATATTCTCTATCTCGATCATAGTCATAATCCCTGTCCCTATCTTTTCCCCTGTCCCGCTCTCTACTTCGACTTCTGTGCCTATCCCTACCATTATGTTCACTGTTCTTATGATACCTGTCATCCCGCTCCCTCCCTCCGTCTCTGCTCCTCTCCCTCCCATCTCTGTCAACCACAGCTGCCAAAGTAATCATTTTTGTTAGCATGATTAACAAATTGCTCCAACAAAAAATCACCATTAATAACCCTTTCAAGTGCTCATCAAATTCAAACAAACAACAAGCTCATCTCAACGTACAAAATAATACTTTCTCATAGCTTAACCTTACGATAAGTACATATCCAACCAGAGCAAAAGACCTACGTTCCAGCACCCCTTCCCCAATACTAAAAAAAACAAAACAAAAACAAAAAAGTGCAACTTAATATCAATGTCTGCAGTATGGGAACCTAGAGGATACAAGATGACTACATTTCCATATGTCAAACAAGAATAGCCTGACACTTTGCAAAGTCTCAACTCCAATCAACAAAAAAATCAAATATACATTTATATATCAAATTCTTTTACTACCAGGACCAGTACATATAAATAAGAAAATCCCAAATACAATGTCAGACTCATAGTCAAAGAAACCATGCACCTTCACTAAATGCAAATGAAACAAGCCCTTTCATCCCAGCTCATCAGCTAAAATAGAGGTGTTGCACATTTTTAATTTTTACAAGCACAAGCATTCCCAATATACACCACTCATATGTTGTAGGATTCGTAAGAAAAGCCTAAATTAAAATTCAGTCTAGTTCAACACCTTTTGTTTTCATAAAAGTGAGGAGAAATGGGGGAGAAAGGAAATGAAATCTAAATTTTCTGCATTATTTGGTATTAAAATGAGAAGGGGAAAAAATAGAAATCAAGCGAAATTGCACTTCCAATACCTCTTTCAATTGACTTTATATTTCCTCCAAATTTGGATGGAAATGGAGAGAAATGAGGGACAACCAATTAATGGAGGTTATAATAGTAAAAATAAGTTTGATTTCCTCTCTTTCTAACAAGATGTACCAAAAATACGAAATTCGATTTCAATTCTTCTCTTCTCTTCTCTTTTCTCTCACTTAATTTCTGTTGAAGATGAAGAGAAGAGAGAGCAAAATATTCATAACATAAATCATAAACAAACCAGAAAAATTATGCCATAACTTTTTTCTTTTCTTTTTCTTCATTTTGAACATAAACTTCCTATACAAACTCCTCTACAACTCACTTTTTACTTGTTACAGTAGCTCTCTTTTATAGGGAGAGAGTTATTTTCCATTCAACAACTCTTAACTGCTATAATCAAGTTTGTCTCCCCAAATTTCTACTTAAACTAACCTTCACCATACACTTGGCTTAGCTTCTAGTTTCATCTACAAAATATTTTGACTTAAATATAACAAAAACAATAAAAACAAAACTATTGTGACTACCGAAGTGCCACAGCTCCTAAGATTCCTCCTTCACACTTGCACAGCAAACACCAAGCATCTAAATGAATTTTCTTCTTGGAGCAACACTTGTCTCCAAGTATTCTTGACTGAAATTTCTGGTGCACATCTCACCAACTTAAAACTCCTCCTAGAGAGTAATTCTCCTCCTTTGAGTTCTCAAAGTTTGAAGAAATTCTACACCTACATTTTGCTTCTTCTTCAACAATAACCAAAAAAAAAAAATTACAAAACAGAAGCTAATGACCCTCAACAATAAATTTATCAGCAGTTTATGGATATGCACAGGTTCCTTCTCACATTTTAAGTTTTTCGACATGAAAAGGCTTATTCTCACAATATTTTTTGGACTTCTTTGGTCCTATTTCATATTTTCAGTTTATGGACACGAAAAGGTCCCTTCTCCCAACAGTTTTTGGACTTCTTTTGGTCCATCCTATTTCAGATTTTCAATTTATAGACATGAAAAGTCCATTCTCATAGCAGCTTTTAGGCTTGCTTTGGTACCTTTCAAGTTGTTTTAGTTTATAAACATGTGGGTCTCTTTTTCAACAATCTTTCATAGCCCATAAGCTAAGAAGATTAATTACTTCACTTTCACGCAACAAAATATTCATACCATTAAAAGGGGTCAAGTTGAAAAAAAAAAAAAAAAAAAAAAAAAAAACTTGATGAAGTAATGCTTCATCTTGAAACAAAGATATCAAAATCTAATGATTCTCTTTCTAAACACTTTTTATTTCATCCACCACAGGCCCTCTAAGAGCATTAGGTGCTTTGATACCACTTGTTGGAGATGGAGAGAAGGGAAAGTGTAAAATATTCATAGCATAAATCATAAACAAACAGAAAAATTATGCCATAACGTCTTTCTTATCTTTTTCTTGATATTGAACATAGACTTCCTACGCAAACTTCTCTCCAACTCACTTTTTTCTTGTTACAGCATCCCCCTTTTTTCTCATCTTTTTTACTTTTCTATTCAACAACTCTTTTAACTACAATAATCAAATTTGTTTACCTAGACTTCTGCTTAAGCTAAGCTTCACCATACACTTACCTTAGCTTCTAGATTCATCTACAAATATCTTCATTTAAATATAAAGAAAGCAAGAACAACAAAATGCATAATTACAACACATAAAAAGCTTTTTACTTCCAAAATGATACCCACTGTTAATGATTTCATTAAAATGTAATATTTCTTTGGTTATGAAGCAAATATCATAATAGATAATTTCATTGTAGTCACTAAAAAAAAAAAAAGTTAAAACACCAAAATTAGCCCACAACGTGTAAAAACTAAGAATAATAAGGCCTAACAACCAAAATTACACAACTGTGTTTTCACAATTATATTAATTGTCTTAATTTTCCAAACTAAGTTACAAGGTCAAAATCAAGGTAGTCAAAAGCGAAAGATGCACTCAAGGTGATAGGAACTTGTATTGCCTAAAGCGCAAGGTGCAAAAAATAGTGCTTGCATCAGCGAAGCATGGTTCAAATTTCTGAAAATCTAAGCATATACTAACCATTTTTATTCTTTCAACTAGGAAGAAAGACTAAAAATAGCAAAGAAAATTAGGGGAAAGAATTACATGAATTCTGCAAATAGAGAGAGATTCTAGAGATGGACGTGCAGGAGTGAGAGTGTAGAGAGATTCAAGAAAGTTAAACAACCGAAAATCTTTTAATGTGGCAAATAATTCTTCATTTTCTTTCTGAAGTTTAAATTAGAAAAAAAAATTTAATTAAATAATTAAGTAATATTTAAAATGAAAAAATTAACCAATGGTTATGTATTTACATATTGATTTTTATCAAAAATTTAATCAAATTTATTGATTAAATTTATGAAAATTAAATAAAGTTAAAATTAAAATAATATTTTCACTTTAATGAATTAAAAGAATAGTTTGATAAAAAATAAAAAATAATTAAAATAATATTAGTGAACATAATCGAAAGAAAATTTTTTAATTAAAAGAATATTTTAATAAAAAATAAAAATTATTAGAATAATATTAGTGAATATAATTAAAAGAATATTTTAATAAAAATAAAAAATAATTAAAAGAATATTTTGATAAAAAAAATTAAACTGCAATGGAAATAAAATAATTAAAAGAATCAAAAAGCAATAAAATAAATGATTTCAAAAATTACTAATTTTCAGTATTTTTTTCAATGTGATTACTAAAATTTAGTTGACAAAGCTCCCAAATGGCTTGCTTAGTTAGCTAGAGGTGATAACATGGCCACCAATGTCAAATTTTAATATAATGATTCTAATAAGTGACCATTGAGTGCAAAGAAATTAAAATTTCAAATATTAATTGGTGAGAAAAAAAATCTTTTGTAACCTCTTTGAAGGATATCACCAAAATTTAGCGACTTTCGAATCTATTTATCCTAGAAGTCAGACATGAAAGCCAATGCTACATACATAGATATGATTTCAAGGATTAAAAAAATAGCTAGAGAAGTTTTGGAACATTCTAAAAGATATTGCCCATCCTCAACGAGGAGATGATGGTGGAGTGAGGAAATACAAAAGCAATGAAAAGTGAAAGGGAATAATACAAGAGAGTGCCAAAATGTAATATAGGGGATGTTTACGAGCAATATAAGAAAGCGAAAAAAATGGCAAAAAAGGTCAAGTAAGAGCGTAGGCCTTTTAAAAGATGATGAGAAACTTAGAATTAAGGAAGGTGAAAAGGATATTTATAGGTTAGCAAGGACGAGAGAAGAAATGTTGAGATATCAATCAACTAAGATATATCAAGGATGAAGAATGAAAGGTTTTGGTGAAAAATGAAGACATTAAAGAAAGGTAGAGGAGCTACTTTGATAAACTTATCAATAATGGCCAAGGTGTTAAAATAGTTGACATAGACTACATAACTATAGATAAGAATGTGAATTTCACCAGAAAGATTAGATTTTCAGAGATCAATGAGATTTTGAAGAGAATGAAAGTTGGAAAAACCTGTGGCCCCAGATGGAATACCGATTGAAGTATGAAAGCGTCTGGATAATATAGGAGTAGCTTGGTTAACCAAATTATTTAACAAAATCATAATTTCAAAAAAAATGTCAGATAAATGAAGGAAGAACATTTTAGTACTCATTTTTAAAAACAATAAAGATATTTAGAGTTGCTCAAATTACAGAGGAATTAAGCTCATGAGTCATATTTTGATATTATGGAAAAGAATTATAGAACATCGCTTAAGGGGTATTACATTTATCTCCGCCAACCAATTCAGGTTCATTTTAAGTCGATCAACCTTGAAAGCAATCTTTCTCTTTAGAAACTTCATGGAGAAATACATAGAAACAAGGAAAGAATTGCATATGATTTTTCATTAATTTGGAAAAGGCTTATAACAAAGTTCTAAGAGAAGTTTTATAGTGAGTGTTAGAACATAAAGGGATACCAATTAGGTACACATAAGTATTGAAGGATATGTATGAAGGAGCGACCACTAGTGTGTGCACAGTTGTAAGAGACTCGGAATTCTTTTCTATCTCAGTTGGGTTGCATCAAAGGTTCGTAGTAAGCCCTTACATCTTTACTTTGGTTATGGATAAACTAACAAAGCATATATAAGAGCAAATCCCTTGGGACAAGATGTTTGCAGACGATATTGTACTGGTAGGAGACACAGGAGGGAGTTAATAGAAAGTTAGATTTGTGAAAGAGCACTTTAGAGTCCAAGGTTTTAGGTTAAGTAGAACTAAAACAGAATACATGCAATGCAAGTTTAGTACAGGCCGAAATGGGAATAATGAGGAAGTTAGTTTGGATGAAGTGGCTTCGTCCCAAAGCACCCATTTTAAATAACTTGGCCCAATCCTTCCAAGAGATGGAGGTTGTGAGGAGGATGTTAATCATAAGATAAAAGCTATGTGATTGAAATGGAGGTTTGTCACCAGTGTCCTATGTGATTACAAGATTCCTAATAAATTGAAAGAAAAATTTTACCGTACAGCTATTCGATCAGCCATGTTATATGGTAGTGAGTATTGGATAATAAAAGGATATGTATTGAAGATGAGTGTTGTCAAGATAAAGATGTTAAGATGGATGTATAATCATACTACAACAGATAAAATACGTAATGAAAACATTAAATATAAAGTGAGAGTCGTATCAATTGAGGACACATAAAACAAAGACATAGGGCTATATTGATTAGGAAGGTTGAGGACATCGTGATAGAGAAAAGGAAGAAAGGAAAAAAGTAAACATAAACTAATTTGAAAAAGAAAAATACAATATAATTTAGAGACATTACAATTATCAAAAGATGACATCCAAAATCGTTTAGATTGAAAACAAAAAATCCATTTAGCCGACCCCAATTAATTTTGAAATTAAGGCCAAGTTGAGTTGAGTTAAGTCAAATATTAACAAATTGAGTTTAAGTGACCACAGTGAAAATTAGTGTAATTAAGTAACCATTAGAATGATTTACCCCTTTAATAATTTTGTTTTTAGTTGTTAGTGAATTAGGACTCCTTAAACTCCATATTCCTTTGTTAATAACATTTCTTATCAAAAGAAAAAATTGGATTAGCAGCTAACTTAAATAAAAAATTTTGGTGAACTCTATTTACATGTTATAAATAATAGAAAATACTCAAAAATATCCCAAATAAACCTTCCACAAAATTTAGATTGCAATTCTAAGTTCATAGAATCTTTTCTCAACCCCCTAGAAGTGGAAAGTACTGAATAATATTCCAATTAGTTGCCTACCTGATGCAGGACAAGAAGATTAATATAGGTCTACATTTGGAACTAATACGAAGGTTGAAATGGGTAGAAAATATAGTTGAAGATTAAGGTTTTCTAAGAACCGAGTTTGGGAGAAGAAATTAAACAAAAACAAAGGAACTAGGGGCTGCTTTGGTACTATTAACAGTAACGGGAATAGCTTTACACCTAAATTGACAACATACCTAGGATAAATTGGGTCACAATACGGAGAGCAATAACATTGCATAAATAATTTTTATTGATTGAAAATTACCTGAAAACATTACATTCATAATAGAGAATTAAACAAGCCCCTAAACCTTTAGGTAAAGGATAGCAAAACTAATCAACATCCTCGATTTGGACTCTAAAAATAAACTAAAAGGAACAATATTGATGTAAACCCATAAGGACCCTATAATTAGATACTAAAATAATCATAAGACTACTAAAGACACCAAAACAACTTTTTCCGCAGATATGAAAATTACTAAAATACCTCTACTTTAAAAAATGATAAATTCCTGCAATTTCTTACATAAATAATAGCAAAATAACTTAATTCAGCACCCAAGAAGTCCGCCATTATCCAACATATGTCAACTAAGAGCTTGGAAATTAGAACCAACTTTAGCACGCCTTTTTGTAAACAAGGTGCCATGCTACTCTGTCAATTCTCCCTGGTTTGGACAAACTTGAACCCATCAAGATAAAAGCATGGAACTTGTCATAAAGATCGAGATCTAGCCATTGGAATTCTTCTTCTGTGATCCAAGTACAATCAGATTGTGGATGACTCGCCCATTTGATGAGAAACTTTTGATAGCCACCTCCCATTTTAGAAACCACTAGATGATCAACAATATCTTCAATTTTGTTTTCTAAAGGAGGTGGAGGACGAAAGCGAGTCACAACTTCATCATTATGTAAGTCATCATCATGTCCATGGTACAAAGTAGGATCTTCAATATTGAAAATATTATTGATCCCCATGTCATCAGGTAGCTCAAGAATATGAGCATTTGAATCAATTCTTTCCAAAACCTTGCAAGGCCCAACATTCCTTAAATGAAACTTCTTATAAGAACCTAGGAAACTGCTCAAATGACATAGTAGGATGGCTACATGTTTACAAAAGGCATGCCATAGCCGGTTCGAATGCCCTAGCTCTTATTTGGCATACCTTGAATGATGGGAAGACTTGTTGGGAGTTGAATTAGGGTTATTTTGCAGTTAACTTATGTAGGAAATTGCAAGAATTTATCTTTCTTTAAAGTAAGAGTATTTTAGTAATTTCTAGATCTGCTGAAAAAGTTGTTTTGGTATCTTTAGGAGTCTTTATGTTTATTTTACTATCTTATTTTGGAGTCCTAATGCGTTTAAATTAATATTATTCCTTTTAGCTATTTTAGGAGTTCAAATCCTTGGAGCATATGATTAGTTTTCCTATCATTTTCTTAAAGGTTTAGGACTTGTTTAATTTTTTATATATACCTATGAATTTAAAGTTTTCAGGTAATTTTCAATCAACAAAAATTATTAATGTGACACAATTTATCCTAGATGTGATGCCAAAGAACTTTAGGTGTGAAGCCTAAATTTACTATTCTCATTATTGTTCAAAGTATCCAAATAGCCCACACATTCTTTGTTCTTGTTTAATTTCTCCTCCCAACCTCGGTCTTCGCAGAACCCTAATTTTCAACCATATTTCTACCCATCTCAACCCTCCTAATAGTTCCAAATTCAGACTTATATTAACCTTCCTTCCCGTCCTACATCAGTTTGGTATCAAAGCTTCAAAATCTTTTAAGTTTTTGCTATCTAATTTTCTTTAATTATGGTGACAAACACCGATTTAAATTCAAAATTTAACGAATTTCAACAAGATTATGAAAAAACAAAGGCAAGACAGGGTTCCATAGAAGTTAAAGTGAATGAACTGTTTGAAAAGATGTCTTCCGCCAACCCAATTTAAACAACTACTATTCAGATTGCTAAACACAAAGGCCAAGTAAAATCTACCAATGTCTCGTAAACTTGACAAAGAGCAAGATTTAGAGATATCACAGAGAAACAAAATAGAAGTTTTAAGGTTTGCAAAGACAAAACTGGTAGAATTGGCCAAAATTTGGTGGTATGGAATTGAACATGATATGGAAAGATTGAGGCAACCACCTATTAATACATGGCAAGAGTTGAAAGCTACGCTACAAGAAAAATATATGCCACACAATTACCTTGACAAAATGCATAAAAAGGCACCTTTGAAACAAGGCAGCATGTCTGTGGCTGAATATATGCATCAATTTAATGAGTTCAATATTCAAAGTCAGTTGTGGAAGATGCTACACATGCCTTGGCTCGATTTAAGGCTGGTCTAAGGGCCGATATAAAAAGGGAAATGTTTAGACAGCCCATTAATAGTGTAGAACATGCATTCCAAGTAGCCCCTAATGTCGAAGAACACTTAAACTATTCAATCACTCAAACAGTTGGAGTTCAAGGTAGAGAAGTTAGTCCAAGAAAAGGTTTGATGCAACCGTAACACCAAATCAGCTACTTCACAGGCCTTTAATAGTTTCAATAATTCAAGCCTTCTTCATCCAATAGTGCAAATGTAAAAGCCAAGGGTATTGAATGCATTAAGTGTGGAGAGGTTAGGCACATGGAATATCAATGTCCGCAAAAACAGAATTTGCATGTTGATATAGAGTGAGAAGATGAAGAGTCACCCCAAGAAGATCATGAGGAAAATTCATGTGATTATGGTGATTATACAGCAGATTACCTTTCGATGAAGGCATTGATTCTACCCTTCTCTCTGTTGTAAGATGCATTCTAACATCATCCAAGGAATGCCAAATAAGAATTTGAGCATTAGCACCAGCTTTGGCACGCTTTTTGTAAATATGTTACCATCCCACTCTTTCACTACCTCATAAATTAAATTTAATATGGCCCTTCCATTTGTTTGTCATGCCATTCATGTCAACCAAACAATACATTCCAATATAGCCTCCAATGTCCACTACACACGAAATACCCCTCTCACCATGGCCAAATTGCCTACATACTCGAGCCTTATCGCCTATTCACCATTTCACTCAACAACGTGGATCTAGTACATATCTACTTGATTTACCTTATCATATGAATTATCTTCTTTTTCAAAAAGAAAGGTTTCTCACCTAATTAAGACACTTTATGAGGTCTAACCATGGATTTAAAAAATAGTCATTACGTAATGTAAAGGCCTTTTTTTTTGGTGAATTTTTAAGAGAGCTTTGGATATTCAAACTGTTACTCTCTCCAATGATAGCAATCAAAATCTATAAACCAATAAAATGTTAACACATCAAATAAAAAATAAGGGTGTCTTTGAATGATGGAATTTGATATTTATCACTTGAAATTCTTATATTAAAAATTTGTTCATTTAAAATTCTTATATTTGAAATTTAATTGTTTGAATGACATATAAAATCTAAACTTCTGAATCTTTATATTTGAAATTTGATTGTTTGGATGAAAACATTGAGAATTTTGAATCCAATATTTTAAATTAATTTTTAATAATAAAAATAATTAAACATTTATTTTCTACTTAATTAACATGATTATTTTTAGTTAATTATTAAGATAATTTTTTGAAATTAAATATTATAATTATCTTTTTTAGTAAAATAAGACATAATTTTCCATCTTAAATATTATTTTTATGTAAAAAAAAAATTAAATATTTTTTAATATAAACTTCATAAAAAAAAAAAAAAAAAAGAATGAAGATAGGTGAATGTTGAAGTGGTGACAAAATGTTGAAGCGGTGACAAAGTATTATACATGTTGAGTAAGAAGTAGTGATTTGGGTCAATATTCCTCATTTTGCAATTTTTTGCATTAAAATTGCATAGCAGTCTGCCATTACCGTTACGTTATGGCAACGATAACCCTGTTACTATTACACACGATTTCAACCACGAAAGTCACTACGACCACGATTTAGATCTATGGATCTAACTCAACCGCGAAAGTCACCACGATCGCGATTTAGATCTATGGATCTAACTTTTCCTTTTAAGAATCCTATAAGCAAGTATATGACTACAATACAACTACTTCTACAACAAGATAAATGTAGTAGTATCTACATGGTGAATTGTTGTTTATTATGATGGTAAATTCAATAGATGTCTTATTCAATGGTATTGGCATCATCATCTTAAAGAGATATAGATTTCTAAAAAATCAACATGTAGAATCTAAGGGTTTATATTATCTAGTAATGCAGTAGGGATAAAAATTTAATTGAAAATAAAGGAAATTTTACCAAGGACTTCTACTCATATTAGGAGCTTTTTAAGTTTACTTCCTATTATGTGATAAGACTTGGTGCCAATACAAAGCATCCTAGATAAAATATGAAAGGGGACTATTGTTTACCCATCATAATTACTTGCCCAAAACAAATAAAGAAAGAAATAAACAATGTCCAAAAACTTGTTTTCCCTTCATTACAGGTTCTACATCAAAATATGCTATAAAAAGTTCATATAAATCTTGGACCATCACAATGTGCTAGATGCTGCTCTGCTTTTAAGACCCTAATTGTGCTTGTCAATTCTTAATATTTCAATTGCAATGATTGATATCCTTCAAATGAGCATAGACGGCTTTGAGTTCAAGATGTAATACGACATGAAAATTAACCAATAATACAAAAGGGAATGGAGTATCATTGCTCCAAATAATGCATTTCAAAATAGTAATTTACCTTTCACACAAAAAATATCAAACTAATAGCATGAAAAAGATGAAAATGGAATAAAGAATGCATACACACCTAATTCCTCAACCTCCCATCCTGCACGCCCAGCACCCGGAAGCACCCTTCCAGATTCAACTTGTTGGGTTTTGACACGGAACCTTTTCTTCAGGTTGCCAAACTCATCATATAACTCACCATCATCCTGATATTGGATTTTAGAGCGTGTAAAACGAGAATGTGCTGAGTTATTCCAAAGAAATGATAATACGAGAAAATCTTACTTCCTCAGCTTCCTTTCGTCGTCGTCTAGTTTCCTCTATTTCTTCTTCATCAAGTTCTTTGTAGCCACCACCCCGTCCTCCTCTGCATATTAGTAAATATAACCATATATCAGCAGATTTTTGTACAAAAACTGTGATGTAGCCAATAAGAGAAGAGCATAAAGGAACTAAGTGACAGCTTAGTGGCCCACATAAAATTCTTTAAACTAAATGGAGTAAAAAAAATAACTCAAATTCTGTAATAAATCTAATTCTTTGTGGACAGAAATAAAATTACATACATGGTTTAACTGCAACATGCAGACAAGTACAAGTATGCAGTGTGCTGTTACCCTATAAATGGAATCATGAAAATATGCGATATTGCTTTGTTTAAGAAATGTGAAGGAATTTCATTTTTCATTTGCTAATAGAAGATAGATATATTTAATTCAAAATATTTCTCTTGAATTTTAAATAAGTTTGTGGCATTCAATAAGCAAATTGAATGCCCACTGCTTTCTGTGCATCTCCTGATATATATTATATTGCATGCCCCTGCATATCCAGTACATCACCTAGTATATTCCCTTGCAAATTGAAAGCAGGAGAAGACCTAGGGAAGCTTGTTATCTCAATCATCATCAATTTACAAAAGCACTTTCACCACAAATACTCCTAAGGAAAACAAGGAAAGAGAAGAAGGAACAAGCACCAATATCCAAATATGGAAGATAGGGTATGGAACGATTTAGAATGTCCCATCATAATTAGTTTATACCAGCCAAGTTGAGAGGGAAGTTTTATTACAGGGTCACATTTTGACAAGCTATGATGTATAGCAAACAAGGCAGAAACGAGAATACTAGGACATGTTTGACTATGCTTACATTTATACATTACTTTTCGCCTAAGACCCCATATGCATGCATTATTTTTCCCTTTTCTTGTTCTTTTCTCTCTCTTTTTTTCGCTTTCTTTTTCCTCTTTCTCTTGCTAATCCTACACTTCTAAAATACCATCTAATATCTCCTTAAGCACCATAACTTAGTACAATAACATCAGCACCCACCAATCCTTAATACCAATAAGACCATACAAATAACTATCAATCCACAATATTGACACAATGACACGAGTGTGCCATACTCCTAACCTAGTTAATACTGCTACATATTTACAATTGCCATTAATTGTTAATCAAAATCCCCATATAAAGGCAACTAAAATGGAACACTTAAGGTTCGTTTGGGACAAGGAATTGGAATTGAGATTTTCAATTCCAACTCAAATTCTCTAGAATTAGAATTGTATTGGAATTATAATTTCAGCGTTTGTTTCACACAAAGAATTGGAATTGAAATTAAACAAAAATTAGTGGCGGTGGGGGGTGGACCGTCGCAGCCGGCGATAGTGGTGGGTAGCAGTAAACTGCCGGTGGTAACAGTAATAGGGAAGGTGGCAGTCATCAAAGGGACAATGTAATGAAAAGATGAGTTGAAATCTTGTTTTCATATGAAATATTCATTACATAATAACAGTCACAATGCACACAAGTTGTAGGCAAGGGACAACCTACAACTGAAAGGAAATCACCACAATGTCTATGGCCTTGGCACGTGCATTGGCTCACTAATCACTCCCTCCTATATATGCAAAATCAACAAACTATATTGTGCGAGTAGGAAACATCACCATTATCAAGGAGAGTAATCTAAAATACAAATAAAATAAAGGAAAAATTACATTTTCAATTCCCTAAAAGTTACAAATTATGAATTTTGTCCAACCCTTACATTCTTCTGCACTCAACATGTTGACGACCCCATCGACAAAGAGGCTAGTGCAGCTTTAAGTCTCTTATAGAAAAGAGAGTTGTCTCTTGACTTCTTCATTATGACTGTAAATGGTTTCACTATGTGTTAGATTACACTTCTTTTCCTTTCCTCCAGATCGTGTCTTCTACATGATGGTCTCTCCACTTCACTAAGTTTTCATGTTGGGTATGGCGATGTGACTTTATTTACTACTCTGCTGAAATTTATTCATCTTTTTATTTGGAGTTGATCTCTAGCTTGGGAAGACAGGTCTAGACACTTTGTTGCAACTTGCATCTGTATGGTTGGGGACCTTAGCTGACAGACATGGAATACTGGGCGGACTCGCATCCATTCTAGTGTATCAATTCTGTAAGTAACATTCCCCACTTTAGCTATAATTGCACCTGTATGGTATTGTTTGTTTTCACCACAAACTTGGACCCAGTATAACTGGCCTCAATAAAGGGAGGACATACAAGAATATACAAAAACTTGTCTCATATGTCAAAAAGACAAAACAGTGAAACAGAAACAGGCAGGGTTGTTGGAACCACAACCTATCCCAAGTAGACCGTGGCAGAGTGTATCTCTATATTTCATTAGCAACCTACTAAGAGTGGGAGACTATAATATCATTCTCGTAATTATTGAATGGTTCCCTAAATATGGCACCTTTGTGCCAATGTCGAAGTGCAGTTCATAAGAAGACACAGCTTGGATCTTTTTCAAACATGTGGTAAAATACTGGGGTGTCCCGAAGAGTATTGTCAATGATAGGGATTGTTGATTTGTGGGGTCATTCTGAGTAAAATTGTTTCGTCTCTTAGGCTCTTAGTTAAACACGTCCACCAATTATCACCCTCAAATTGACGGTCAAACAAAGAGATTCAATAGTCTACTTGAAGAGTACTAGCGACACTTTGTAAACGCCAACCATAAAAACTAACCTACATTGTTAGATGTGGCTCTATTTTGTTATAATGCACAAAATAGTTCTACCACTAACAAAAGTCATTTTGAGATTGTTACAAGTCGGCAGCCATTACTTCCTCACACTATTGATGAACCTTATGGTGGTAATAATCCGAGAGTTTATTGGTTCACAAAAGAGTGGTAGCAGAACACTGATATTGCAAGGGCACATCTTGAGAAAGCCTTCCAGAGAATAAAGAAATGGACATATCAAAACCATAGACCACAGAGCTTTGAAGTTGGTGACTCAGTACTACCCAAGTTGAGTCGAGCAATTTTGTGTCAGTCATGACCATGACAGACGACTGATACGGAAGTATAAAGGCTCAATTCCAATTATAGCTAAAGTGAGAATGTTGCTTACAGAATTGATCCATCAAAATGGATAAGAGTCCACCCAGTATTCCATGTCAGTCAGCTAAGATCATACCCTCCCGAAAATACAGATGCAAGTCACAACAAAGTGTTAAGACCTGCTATCCCTAGCAAGAAATAAACTACAATTAAAGAAGATGAAGAAATCCCAGCAAAGTAGCAAGTAAAGCCACATCATCATACCCAAAATAAAGACTTAGTGAAGTGGAAACATAAACATGCAGAAGACATTACCTAGGGAAAAGAAAAAGAAGTGTAACCCAACACACACAGCGAAACCATTTACAGTCAGACTGAAGAAGTCAGGAGACAACTATCTTTTCTACAAGAGACTTGAAACTACACTTGTCTTTTTGTTGACGGATCGTCAACAGGTTGAGTGTGGGAGAATGTAAAGGTTGGGCAAAATTCATAATTTTGTAACTTTTGTAAAATTGAAAATGTAATTTTTCCTTTATTTTATTTTTTTTAGACTATTCTCTTCCTCGATACGAATAATGTCTTTTACTCGCACAGCCCAATTTGCTAATTTTGCATATATTATTTGTTTTTTAGACTATTCTCTTCCTCGATACTAGTAATCTCTTCTGCTCGCACAGCCCAATTTGCTAACTTTGCATATATCAGGATAAGTGACTAGTGAGCCAATGCCATAGGCATTATAGGTGATTTCTTGCCAGTTGTAAGTTGCCCCCTATCCTACAACTTGTGTGTATTGTGGTTGTTATTATGTAATGAATATTTCATATGAATGCAAGAGTTTCGACTCATATTTTCATTACATTGTCCCTTTGATGCTTGATCCATGTGATATGCTATTATGACGCTTTTATTATGTATATCCTGACCCTTATGATTGTATTGTGAACAGATCTCTTTGAGTTAATTGGCTGGCTTGTGAGAGATTGACAAGCGTTGCACAATCCCAATGGTGTTGCGAGAGACCGGGCACATGCATCGCTGCCCGTAGTGGCGGTGGCGGTGGCGGACCACAGTTGCCGGTGGTAGGGTGGGGGTGGTCATGGCCGTGGCAGTGGTGGTGGCAATATGGAATTATAATTCTTGTGGATTGAAAATAAAATTGTGAAATTATTTTCCTAATTATATTACAATTCCATGTAATTGTGGGTAGAATACTAATTCTAATTCTAGGTCCGCCACTAAACACCTTCAATTTCAATTCCAAACTCTCCAAACAAATCCTTAAAGAAACTGTGAAAATCTAATATGGTCATAAACAAAGGTTGGGATTGTTTCACTCAATAATAAAGATGTAGTTCATCCTCAAGTTCCAAGGCAAACCCAAACACCTATAGATCCAAGCCTCTATCATGTATCACAACTACATTTAGATCAACAACTTCCGACATATTGTTCTATATAATTAAGTGTGTGGTCTTATTACCCCCTACAAAGATCTTATATTGATTAAAGATACACCAAATTGGTTCCTAAGACTGTTCAAATTGAAGATGGGGAACGACTTGATTAAAAATGCAACATAACATGTTCCTCTTTTTAGGTGTGGAAGACAAGAACTAAAAATGCATTTAATTAAAAAGTCAGGGTGCCAAAGGAAAACAATTTTGCAACAAAATCCCACCATCAGACATAATTTGCTAAACATTATTGACAGGAAATACCAAAATAAACAGTCATGTATACCTTACACCGCCCTCACTATGACCAGGTTTATTGGTATTACAAATATTGCACTTTGAACGTTTTGCCCAGTTGATATTTCCACACCTGAAAAAAGGAAAAGAAATTATAAGCAATGAGACTAAACTGTTTAGGTTTTGTCATGCAATTCAGAAACTTTGGCCAGCAATACTTGAGCAATTAGATATGAAATCAAAAATTGAATATCATTGAATGAAAAATATAAACATAAGGTCTCACATTGAACAAGGCCAGTCATTAGGACCAAATAGTCCAGTAGAACCACTAACTGACCGACCATGACCTGCAGAGTTTTGAACAGCACGACCTCTCCCACGACCACCGGCACCAGCACTCCCACCAGCAGCACCAGAAGGTCGAGCACTTCCACAGCGGTTGCACACACCACGAAATGCAAAGTTTACATTGGAACAACTGATATGAGAGTCATGCAATGAGAAACTATCAACATAAAAACTAGAATATAAAAAATTATATAAAAAAAAAAAAAAAAAATCTAATCCAACGCTTCAGAAGAGCAAGAAAGAGCTGCTCACCAATCTCACATCACAGACCTTGTATTTGGACACAACCAGTCTCCCTCTTGTTGCCATGCTTTCCCTGAAGCATCACCCCTGCCCCTACCTTTTCCAGCACCACCATTTATATCCGGTGCACTTTCCTCCAAACCACCAAAATCAGCAGCAACAATTGGATCACCTCCAGAGTTATAAGTGTGATCATCTTTGCTTTTGGATTCCGCCATAAAAACTCCAACTACACTACCATGAAAATCCTTGTTGTTGAACCATTCAACAGCAGCTAAAGCAGCATGTGGATCCTCATATGTAACAGTAGCATCTCCCTTCGGTTCATTTGTGATTTTATCCCGATATAACCATATCTTAGGTCGACCCGTTCGCTTGTCTTTCTATTAAGCAGAAGTATAAAAAGTAAAACAACACGTAAAACTAGCAACATTCTAAATAAATCTAAAAACAAATTCTAGCGCAATTCTTCGTTGTATGTGTTGAGAGTGCATACATACCTTTAGCAAACCAATGGTGCCAAAGTATTCAGCCAACATATTCTCGTCTGTCCCCTGAGGCAAGTTACAAACATAAACAGACCCATTTGCAGGGTCTCCTTTTCCTGAATAGCTTGCCATCATACTCCAATTTCATCAAATTAACAAGAACAGAACTGCCTCTCAGCTCTACAAAATAAAAATAATTTTAGGGTTTCAACTAAATCGATATTTCATGAGTTCAAAGCGCATATAAAATCCTTTGCTACTTACAGATTCGAGAAGGGTGATGATAGATTCAAAACTCAAAGGAACTGTCAGAAGAAACTGTCACTGTCACGATCAACTAGTTTCAATTTTTGAGCCTTGTTCGTCCCTGTTTCGATTTCTTCACCTACCTGATGGAATCCAGTCCTCAATTAGTGTTCTATTAATCTTGAATTAGCTTAGGAAATAGCCAATTTAACTCTTCAAAACGGAACTAAGGAAAAACCCCAAAGTTGCACCTAAGGTTTACACTTTTTTAATTCAAATTGAAGGGGCAAATGAATTTTGTTTGTGCTCAAACTTAATGGGACATCTAATTAAGGTATAATGAGTTGATTGGTGGGGTTTTTGGGTTCAAACTAAAGGATTTGCAAAAATAATATTTTTTTGGCAGAATGGGTGAGCTCACCCACCATTACTCTAGGACTGGTTTTTACTTCTCTAAGGTAATACTCTCCAAATTTGAACAAACTTACTGGAAGGTAATTTTAGGATATTAGAATGATTAGGAATGTGTTTATGAGGGATTTGGATGGATTCTTAGTGGGTGCTTTGGTTTGGGCAGTGTATAGGTTAGGTGGCTGAATGTGGGTTTTGAAATTTAGGGTTTGTGGGCT